>CM075191.1:16443054-16448054 GCA_037577475.1 Chaunax sp. Z400 | reverse complement strand
GTTAACAACGTGCATACACTAGCGATGCATTGATCAGTTCTTGCATCATTTGAATTCACAGAGGGTCCACAGGCCAAAAACTGCATACTTGTTTCTCTGTGGGACAGGTGCTACTGTTTAAATACCAATCCACCAGGGGCAGGCACAGCTGAATTTTAAAGGGAATAGGAGATGACACTCACACTGGTTTGATTAATTTAAAGGCCAAGACACCACAATGAGTTATTAAGGGACTAGATACATCCCCTTTACGTCTTGCACCCTACTTTGTGCTTATATTATGCATATACCTTGCAAAGAAGCGTGATATGCCTTCATTAAACTTGCGCCACAGAACTTAGACTTTATGGTTTGGCACTATTTATGTAAGTGTATATATTTCTAATTGTGTGTATATATATATATATATATATATATGTATAGATATATATATATGGCCTGATTTTTGTCACTTTCTATATGAATAATAAGCTGTAGGTGTTCATGAACGAAATCAAGCATATGTAGTCAACTTATTTTTTTGTTTTGTTTTTGCTACTTAAAGTAAAATATTATGAAGTATTTAAATGTATGTTAATATGTTTAGAATTATACATTAAATGCAGTTCTTTCAAAGTGTACTTAATGTGTAATTTATTTTGTCCGGACACTTGTTTTCTATGTAAATAATTCTAATATTTTCGGCTAATTCCTTAGTTCTGAATAAAGGGTGCAGCACAGTGGGAGTGAATACTTAGCAGTGGACTTATTTCCCTGAGTCTGAGTTCATTCCGGGTGCTCCAGCTTCCTCCCACAGTCCAAAGACAAGCAGCACACTGCGGGTGAAACGGTGACTCTTAATTGCCTGTAGATGTGAAGCTGGGGTAGGGTTAAACCCCTGCGATCTAGCAAATGATAAACTGCTCTAGAAAATGGATGGATGAATAAATGTTTAATAGTTCTCTAGTTGTCATGAGGATATGTATCTGATAAGCTTTTCTGATAAGCTTTTGTTGTGACTTGGTCTGGAAACTCTTCCCAGCTCTATAATTTTAATGACATTGTGGGAGGTTTTTCTCCATTCTGACTGATGAGGATACATTATAGTCTAAAGTTTCGTCTGTTTTTACTATTTAAAGCTGCACGTCAGTCACTAAGTTTCTGGCCTTGTTTGTTATCCTTGATCTGAGAAGCAGATATGACATTCAGCTACACATCGCCAAAAGATACGACGAGATATAACACCTTTTCATCACTGCAGCTTTTGTTTGCACCATCCAGTGCACGACGGGTAGAAGTGACTTTGAGTCCTTTGAAGCCTTGGAATTAAATTAGCTCACACTCAAAATGCACAAACTGGAATGACCTGTGGCACCATCCATTTGAGTGTTGAAAAAGGTTGTTTTTTAAAAAAAAACAACCATTGCATTCATTCATCATTACAATGCAACTTCTGGCACAACAATACATTCCATGACTCATTGGCTCGATTAACGTCGCTGTGCTCCTTCCTGCCAGATGAGACAGACATATTTGACAGACCTGTGGGCACATTTAAAAGAACAATCAGCTAAGAGTGAAAAGGTAGAAAAAACTGCTAGTTCTAAACACATGATCAGTGGCAGTGGACAAAGAGCTGAGGACTGAGGACAGCCGATCTTCACATGTAATATCATTGTATTGTGGGGTCTTGTTTACTGGTGAATATCTAGTGTTGTATATCTTTGTGTGTCCTGTGTGTACTTGCACAACAGTGCTCCTTTGAAACCGGTTTTAATATCAAGCCTTCCCTGTAGTGCTCGGCTTCTTTTAGTGCTTTGTTTGAACAGTGTGGTAGAAATCCACTGTGGCTGGCTCTAAGCTAAAATGGAGAGGAGGAAAAGTAGAGAGTTATTAGGAGTGTGTTTGTACAAAGATATGCCAACACACACTGCGATGAGCTAAGTAAAGGCCACGGTGTGAGATAACCAATAAGCTGAGACAGACCAAATATTTAGCGGTGAATATACTCTTGGAATAGCTGACATGTTGGACAAGGTTTAGCAGAGCTTCCATTGATTATGTCAAGTAATATGGTGGCTATTATAGAACACATACGATGCAGAAATGGTTTGAAATTCTGATTTTCTTTGACACTGATTAACATATAAGAATTGGCTGTTTCATAATCATTTACAGCCGCTTCTACATACATAAGGCAACGTCGGTGCTGGCATTGGACAGGTATGAGCTCACCCTAGCGTGCGCCTTATTGACACCGTTAAAACATACCTCTAACTTCTGATTGGATGTGCAGCCTGCAGCCCGTCTCTCATTGCCCACTCCCTCTTATCATTTGACTCATTCACGAAGAGCTCTAAATAACACCTGTTCGCTGAATGCATGTCTCTCGCAGCATGCCAAGTGCAAGGGATGTTGCTATGACAACTATGCAGACCTGTCAACTCCCCAGTTTTTCCTCAGTTTCTCCGGTATTTCAACCTCTCTCTCCTCCCTTGCTGTGCTCTTGTTTCTTAATTGTCCCAGTAAATTTCCAGCTGTTCCCATTTTTATCTTTGCCTTTCTAAGTGGGACTTGAGCAGAGACTAAACCCACGTAAACCCTATTTACCCACCTGTCGAATTCTTAATAGCATGTTTGTTGTTCAGAATGGTTTCTTTCACGCCTTGGTTTTCTTTGTAAACGAAGGTGAGCTCGGTTGGGAAGGAGATAACAGAGGGTTGAAGAGATTTTCTGTGGCGAGTCGCAGCCTTCCTTGCTGAATGTCAGGCTTTCGCGTAGCTGCTAGAGCAGATGATTTTATTTTTTTCTTTATGACAATTAAAGGTAGCATATCACTGACCTATGCACAACATTTGTCTGCGGAACTATGAATGGAGACGGATCGCTGGAGTCTCTTTATCGTGTCACTAATGGTGTGGAGTAGGTTGTAACGTTCATAATCCTTGCATTCTTCCAGATCAAACAGTTCTGTAATTCCAGTTGATATGGTAAGAAAAAAGGTGGGTTATTATTTGTAAAAAACAGTAGTTCAATTTGCAATCTGGGGGCTGCCATCTTGAATCTCACACTGCTGCATTTCAGCAGGCCAATCAAAGCTTGACATCAGTCACTCAGTCACTAGAGCTGCTGTTTACTCAGACTGGCCTCCTATACATTTGACTGTTGTAGTCTGTCTATTCCAGTATGAGACATGGAGAAACTCTTATGGTTAAAAGGAGCGACCAGCACAAACTGTGCTTAAGCTATAGCAGCCAGACGGTAGCTGTTGTCATGGGTTTTCATGTCATATAAGACATTTACTGACATTTGCAGTTTGGATATCTTGACTTATGATATATTGACGTACCAGTGTCATTTTTCTAAAAATCACTGGAAGTTGAAGTTCAGCGTATGCTCCTTCAGACTCCAGATAAAGGACAGATTTAACATTTCGAAGTTTTTGAAGAGAGGAGATTTGAAACAAAAAGGAATTTCAAGATGGTTTTGAAAGAAATGCAAGGAGAAAGTAAAGAACTGATTCAAGGAGGAAGAAGGTGCAATAGAAAAAGAAAAAAAAACAAATATTAAGGAGGAAAGAGAAACACGTGTCACTCGTGCATCGGATAATGAAGAGGCATGAAGAAAGTCAAAGTATGTTAACTGGTAAGGAGCTCGCACCATTCAGATGAATTCATGTTCTCCTTTATATCTTTAAGGCACAATTTGTTATCCAAATATCAGCCAATGGGCACCCATGTCAAACCACTAGATTGATACCAGCTATAGAATTAATTATAGACCTTTTAATAAACAGTGCTCAACAACTTTACGAACATGGTTTTTTGTTGACCTCAGTAACAGACTGATTACACTGTAGAATGTATATTATCAAGGAAGTAAGCATTCAAGGTCATTTATTTGTCCTTGTGAAAAAATGGTGTGTTGAAGTTTCCTATGTCAAGTGGTTGCAGATACTTATTTTGTATAGAACTACATACATTGTTTGTGTTTTTGAACACAAAGTGTCATTGATATAGTCAGACTCCCCTGGGCCATACCAGGAGAGTATATAGAGAGTTAAGACCTTTGCTGATGGCTGTAATCCTTTGGTAAAATGCAAACTCCTTCTACACCCAGTAAGACTGAAGTATCTCTCGCTCAAAAAAAACCAAAACCCTGAGGACTGTGTAACATTTAGTTTGCTGAGGTGAAGGCCGATGAGTTGCACATGCTTGATTTTAGATCTATAGTTCTTTGACTATTGCCCCTTCTCTTCTTATTTTTCCTTATATTGAGCTTTTTAGCTAAATTAGCTTCTTATATTTAGTCTTAGTGTCTTAGTCAATATCCTGCTTCTTCTAATATGTACAGAACTTCACTTTCTTTTTGCTTTACCTATACTTTTATAATCACGAATCTCTGTCATCTTATTTAACACAACCGTTCAGAAAGCAGATGATCAAAATGGAAATAATTTCCCGACTTCATTAATGCACCTCTGCTCAATAAATGCTCCGTAGCCTGAAATTCTAAATACTTTGCTGTTGTCATCACACAAACCTTTGATCTAAACCAGTTTCTTGTGGTTTCTATCTGCTGGGCTTAAAAGAAGCTGGTGCTCTTACACCCAGAGAACAGAAATTGTAATTTAAAATAAATTTACTGCAGTTCTACTAACTGGAATGCTTCAAAGCCTCCAACATTAGATGGCCAAACCACTATCTGAAGTTTTTTAATTTTCTGTTGCTTTGGCTGCAGCTAAAAAGAGGCAAAAGACGAGAGAGTGAGAAAATGAGCTCCTCCATGATGTTTAATTAGTCTCTAATCCAGCGCACATAAAAACCAAGCACATGTATGAGACCTGAGCACACAGACCATCTCCAAGCACTCCTCCTCCACTTTTCCACAAGTGTATTCCAGCACGAGGCTTTCTCCCCTTCTCCCCCTCTCTCATTCCTCTCATAATTACAACAACAGCAAAAGTATAAAAGTAACTTAAATCGGTTTGAGGAAAGTATATGATGATTTGTAGTGATCGG
>CM075191.1:16213054-16438054 GCA_037577475.1 Chaunax sp. Z400 | reverse complement strand
ATACCCGACCCTCCCACCAGGGTTTTTGTTTAATCCTGCAAACAGACAAACCAATGCTGGTGAAAACATCTCCTCGTTGGCAGAGATAATAGATAAAGCAGCAGCATCAGAAACAACTTAGGCACAGGGAGAGAGTGGGTTCACTAACTGACCGATGGTCTGAAATTACAATCTAGGATTGTGTTGGTGGGCAGAAAAAAAGTTCTGAGGAACAGCATGATCTTCCATCCTTCACCATCTTATTATAAAGGAATAACAGTTTTCTTTCATAGTGTGCCTGGAGGCCAAATTGTTTCCACTTTCTTTCAGCTTTTCTGCATTGCTTCTTACAGTGTAAAAATGTTCTCATTTAAACAGGGGTTGTTTGCTAATCTTAAAGATAGCCTTATTCCCTTATTCTTCAAAGGAGTTGCGGTTGAGGAAGACAGAGATTTAAGAGAATTAACCAAATCACTTGTGCGGGAGATATCAGGAAATACAATGGGAGGAGAATTATACATTGTGCTGAATTACGTGACCGTGTTCATTAAAGAATCGGGTGCACTGTAAGCTGGGAAAGACTCCACTAGCAGTGTGTAGCTCACAGTTAATAATTAATTATGTTTAATTGCATTAAACTGCCTGGTCTAAATGGATAAAAGTTTGCATCCTTGACTAAATGTTTCCTGTGCTTTGAATGTCAATTGTTAGACACAAAACATTTGGACTGTTCAATGGAAGAACAGCATTCTTTTTTCTTTTTCTTTTGGTGGAAAGGGAATGTGGCCTTGAGCCACAAAATAACATATCATAATCAGAGAGCAGACTGCACACAATTGGCCAAGCACATACCGTTGAAATCGATGTGTGTGTGTGTGTTTGTGCTGAGAATGTCTATTAACACACATCCATACATAAATCCTATAGACAATACAATGGGGGTCAAGGCTTTTTGGACCACTTCA
This sequence comes from Chaunax sp. Z400, assembly GCA_037577475.1. Taxonomy (NCBI): domain Eukaryota; kingdom Metazoa; phylum Chordata; class Actinopteri; order Lophiiformes; family Chaunacidae; genus Chaunax; species Chaunax sp. Z400. The sequence continues at coordinate 16,437,110 of CM075191.1, read as the reverse complement.
ATTGTATAGCAGTTGTATAGTGAACACACACAGACACGCGCGCCACACAAAACGTGCTCACGTCAGCCTTGACTGCTAAAATGGAAGCATGACAGTAACTTCTTTACTTTGGTGACAAGATAAAAAAAAAAAAAAAGTATATTGTTATTTGTGAGAAAATGTGTGTGTGTGTGTGAAGTGTGAATCAAAGTCACGGATTTTAAGTGGATCTGATTGGTTTCCGTGGTAACAGCCATCACAGTGACAGTGTGACTAAACAATTGTAAAAGGGACACATCTGTCCGCCAAAAGCAGATGCTTCGCGACCTCAGATTTAACATGATGCGTAGCAAAGCAGTATGTTGCTGAGCTCGGCTATCGAACTGAAATTTCCACAGAGGGAAAGAACAGCCTTAAAATCCAACATACAAAGCCCTCTGGTTGCGAAGTGTTACAGAAACACAACCCCCAAACTGCAAACTGCAGTCACTTCTGGTTACGTGGGAGAGGCCTAGTTTTCCAATAGGTTGGTGAGATTAATGTAACCTTTGTTACACCTAAAAGCTATAAATGATAGGATAAATGTGGACCAGTATCAGAAGAAACTAGAGTAAAGGGAGTCCGGGCTTTGAATAAAGAGACTCAAAACACGCAAAATGTGCAATAACATGTATTTAACATTTATTTTAGAACACAAATATTTCCAAAATCCCAAATTAAAACAAAGTGCACACAAATGCAATAAAATAAAATGTCTCCTGTTAATGTCTCTTTGTCCAGACTTTCTTGTCGAATTTGTTGGATCAACCCTTGGGGCCCAATCCGTGTTTGTGTAATTGGTTGTTCCTACCGCACCACAAAGTGGAGAAGGAATCAGTCTGTCAGATTCAATACACCAACATGTCCATTCAATTGGAGCACTGACATTTTAATTGTCTTTAAAGAAATACCATCTTATTATGTTACTAATTACTACTGTCTACCCATAAGCTGGTCACAAGAGCTGTGCAATATCTTTTCATCTGTGCAATACATTGACCACCAGGACGGTATTCCAATCGCTGTGATGTGTACGTATGTGTGAACTGTTGTATGTGTATGAAAGCACGTGTGTATTGTAGATGATCTTGCTGAATTGTATTCACTTCAGTCACGTATGGATTTTCAGCTTTACCTCCTGTCTCCTACATTGTTTTCTGGGTTAATCTAGTTCCAGTAAGAAATGCGTGAGAAGCTATGAAGTGAAGCGACTTTATCTGATTCCAACCACTGATACAAAGCAGCTACACGACAGACCTACTGCATGATACCTGCTGAACGACCTACGTACTGTGACGTGTCTTTTGTGGTTGGTCCAGACTTCATAAATCTCACAAATAGTGTCTTGTAGTTTGTTTTTTTTGTTTGTTTTTAGAAAGGCAAATATTGTTTTAGTGTTTTAGTGTTTATTGTGTGTTCAGATGTTAATTTTAATATTTAAAAATAAAATATCACAACATTTCGGTCCTACAAAGGCAAAGTGTATTATATACAATTTTTGCGAAATTAGCTTTTTTGCAGCTTCCACTCTTCAGTCTTGTGTTGAGTGTTGTTGTTCTACTACCTCACTTTCCAGAGTTATCCGGGATTATATTTATTTCATGTTTATAGGCCTACTTGGTGAATGAAAAACCCAAAAAGTTGTTTTTTCTCAGTTTGGCATTTTTGCAGATACTGTATTTTGGCTTTGTACCGGATGGGCCAATTGTACAAGTGCGTGTGCCTAGACCCATAAAGCCAACCCAAAATGACACACCCGACACAGTGAACCTTTTAAATTGACCTTTTAGTCCATTGGAAGGTCAGGGAGAGTTTAATTTTGGCTTGAAATAAATTGGAGCAAAACTAAATCAAACTTTAAGCATCCCAAACCCAACTCTGACACACCCGATATTGAATGCTGCTGTAGAAGCTGGATGTAAGCGTCTCTTTTCTGAACCAATCATCTTTGGTGGTTATTTGAAATCATTCGCAGGAGCACAATCTTAAAATAGGGCTCATCTGGCATTTAAACAGATTGAGCTTAACTATGTCTATGTCTGTGTTTGTTTACTTTAACTAAAAAAAAAAAATTGTTCTGTTTTTCCAGCTTTCTAAAGTTGTCCAAAGATCTTTCATTGGAGGCCATTACAATTCAAAACTAACTTTTGCGTTTGTTACAGCACAATTTAATGAAGCGTTTAAGCCTAAAAATACTGGACTGCAACCAGTTCGGCATGTGTTGGCATTGCAGGGAAGATGGACTCCAGTCGTGAAAAGGAATGGAGGAGCTGTCTTTATAATGTTTGGGATCCTGAGCCAAGCCATTTGACGGTTGCAGTGTTTAAAAAATGGCATGTGGGGTGGGCGTCTAAAATGCCCCCACAGTGGGGTTCCGTTGAAACAATTACTATAAATGTACGGCAGGAGCACTTTCCTCTCCATGCGAGATTTTATAACTTCGTCAATGAAGTTTGAATCGAGCCAACTAATTTGTCTGGCAAATTAGCTTTAGCATGTCTCGCAGCATGATTCAACGCTTACAATTGGAGTCAAATTGTTTTTTTGCATTTGTGTGTCTGGCGTTGTGATGAATGGCTCGTCTGAAAATGGGGAAGAACCGTTTTAGCTATCAAATTAAATGGCTTTTAATCAGTTGGTGTTTTTAATGGTGGCTTGATGCGGGTTCACTTGTGCTCAACATCGACAATAGAAGGAAACAAATGCGGCAGTTTTGTAATTGAAAATGCTGTGATACCTCAGTTAAATAGTGGTATTATGATGGTGTTATTTCGGTTTGTTCATTCGCTCAGTTTGATAACCATGTTTTTGTTTTTAGAGGGATTTTGCAATTGGTTTGAGATTGTTCTCAATGGGCATAAATTAGTAAGACCATGTGTATGTGTAATAGGAAGTGATTTGTGTGTGTGTGTGTGTGTGTGTGTGTGTGTGTGTGTGTGTGTGTGTGTGTGTGTGTGTGTGTGTGTGTGTGTGTGTGTGTGTATAAGAGAACAGTAAATGTCCACATTCATTGTGCCGGCATAGTTTGCTCAGGCTGTAAACATGTTGTGCGTTGCTAAAAGAAAAATGATGTCATGAATTAATTTTTCAAGCTGACATACATTGGCTCATTTTGTAGGAAAAGTATCACAATCGGAAATACTTTTTTTTTAAATCCATGAGGGAAATTACAGTGTTTGCAGTTGCTCACATTAAGTGCGAGAAGGGAAGAGAAGTAAGCATACAGAAATACTAAATACCAACAGGAGATGAAACTAGCCACGAATAAAATAAGTTGAATAAAAAATAAAAACAGTACACTGAATATGAGATGTTACAGTATCCATATTGGTGGAATATAAAAAGCAGAGTAAACAATTAGTAGCAGGAATTTCATGATTGCACAATAATAGTTGCAGAATGAATAGTTATTGCAACATGTGAAAGAACATATTTTCATAGAGTACATACTGTGCACCACCCCCACCCCCACCCCTACACATTTAGATTACAATGTGGTGTTTGGGTCCACCTGACCTGAGGGTCCTAATGAAGGTAACATCCATCAGAATCATAACGTTGGCACCTACAGTAGGTGAAAACAAGTTAAGTGAATATGAAAGAAAAAGGTTTGCTGTGTACATTCACTGTAGTGTGAACATAACCTGGTGTGTGTGTGTGTGTGTGTGTGCATTCCTTTAGATTGGCAGCATGTTAAATGAACAGGACAATGGAATTCATTTATCATTTCCATAAAACGCTATATGTAAAAAAAAAAATGTTTCCAATTTGTTCAGCTATAAACATCAATTATAATAAAAAACCAACCATGAGCTGAGTACTGCATAATTATATGAGGAGCATTATTATAAAGTATCACATTCATGGTATATGTGCATACCTGCTTGTTTTTGTGTGTGTATGTGATAAAAAAAAAAGTCATTTTCTTGAATGAAGAATAGATTAGAAGACTGGAAGACCATCCACAAAAATACACTGCAAAACACAACTGCACACTGCTTCAGTCTAAGACTAAACCTGTCTGTCTTTCTCCCTGTAAAAACACCCATACACACAGAAATATAGCACAAAGAACAGTGCAAAGAAGTGAAATATCCATTATTATGGGGTCTTTTCTTCAAATAACTACCCCAACTGAGCACCGAGCAAAAGTGACAAATTCATTCTTTCAAGGTCAGAAATGGGAGAAATGGTTGATTGTGTAAATAATGGATCATGTCCTGGTCTCCCGGCTGTCTAAATGAATTTAGATTTATTCCCAACTGGTGGTAATATGATGAGTGTAGGAATGAGGCAGCTGACAAATTAACACACACACTTTCATGAATACTGATCGTGTGAATGGAAGGGCACACTTTTACAACTCGTGTGAACGCGCTAACATATTAACACATACTGTTCAATAATAAATGAATAAATATATTTATATTGCATTTAGGCTGAACAAATATAATAATTCTAATCAAAAGGATATATTATTTACACTCGACCTTTTATGCTATAATGAAACAATGGACCGGGATTAGCATAATCTCTGCTGTTGGACTTTAATGTATCTCTTTAATAGGTTTTTTGTTGTTGTTTTTTCATTTATCTTTTTTTTTCAGATTTTTCATTGTCATATTAAATATTCCTCAGCAAGACAGCTTTAGCAGCTTTTTATTTTGAAATTATACCATACATAACAATGGGAAACACACACACACACACACACACACACACACACACACACACACACACACACACACACACACACACTTATTTCTTTGAGAAATTATTTACTTACACTTATTAGAATATGATTTGATCATTTCTAAAATTACACATAAAACCCACAAGCTCCCATTGTTGTGGGTTGAACTTTGATGGAATAACTGAATTATATCTGCTGCAAATTATTTTTCTGAGCACACTAAGGTCGCTAAAAAAAATAAACGCCTTGCTTTAATTACTTTGAATTCAAAATAACGGTAGGCATGGGATGTACAACGACCAGCAAAATGCCAACAACATCCACACCGTGGACAAGCTTATTGGCAATGAATCATAATGTTTCTCTATCCTGTGATAGAACACAGATTCATCACTTTTTGTATTTTAGAGGTGCACATGAAATTAACCTTTTAATCAAAATCCTTTTGCATTTGATTTTACATCTGTGGTTGTGGTGATGTCTGAGGATGCAGGAACAAGGACAAAGACTCGTATAAACTCAATGAAAGAGACCTGATTTTCTCTCAACTTGGCAAGAATAATATTTGGAGCTTTATAGGTTACACTTTTCATTGGAACTATGCGATGAATATTAGATCCCGTAGAAACCCGAAGTACTCATTCACCAGTGTAGTCATGAAATGTAGTCGTACTTAGTCAATGGGGGAAAAATACAAATATTGTGACACTCGCAGGGATAAGCCTATAGAGAGGGTTGAGGAAGTTCCTGAAATAGAAATTATACCTTGTTTAAGTTTGTTTTTTAGAGATTAGAATTATGTAAGATATTGTGATATTGTGCTCATATCACTGACAGCATGCTGGTCTTTAGCTAAAGTCATACATGACCAGAAATGTCCTTGGTTAACCTGGATGGAGACTTCCAACTGGGCTCTGGGGTCTTCATTTGTCAACTGATGGGATAATTTGCTTGAGGGGTTTTATTTTTCTGGTCTGTACTGTAAGTGCACACTGTTCACTCACTGTTGTGTCTCTGCAGAAAGTCAGTTCATGGTCAAACTAGGGTCACTGCAAAATCAAGACCTTGTGCATGAGGATGAAATTTGCGAATACATCTAAGGTACAAAACTGAGCCCTATTTTGATGGTGTTTTTGTGAGACAGACTCTTTTGGCAAGCTGAATAGACAAGAGGTTTTGTGGTGGCTAAAACCAAAATGCCAAAGAATGCATAGAAGACTTCCTCCGAGTGGCTGCCTCCTTCCAGATCGAACACCATTTAGGACTCACACATGTCGTGAGCAAGATCTGTGTTTACCTGAAGCGTCCATTAACACAGTCCTTTTTCAAATGATGAAAAGAGACACTGAGGTTTGAGGAAGGAGTGAGAAAAAAAAACTGTCATTATTTTGTAAGGTTTTTTTCTGTTTGGAATACTGCATCTCTTGTTATTTTTCTCGTGACTTTAGTTTCCGTGGGGCATTTTTGGACAATCGTATGTCCTTGAACAATTCCACGCTCGTTTAGATGTCATTTAGAATTTCAGGAGATATATGTATGATTGATACATGAGCGCAAAAATCCTTGAAGAGAATTTTAGGAAAATGTGAGATAAAATGCCTGAGCAGTGTGTGGGCTGTTTTCTGTGGGTAGCAATGGATGATATTTTAAGGTTGAAATGAAAAATGAGAGCTATAACAAAGCAAAACATGTTTTATTTTATTTTATATATATATATATATATTTATTTATTTTTTTTACTTTACTTTTGTAAAGTCAATAATTCTAAACTGGAAGCATATGGCATGAAAGTGTACTCATGAAGAACAGCTTAAAATATTAAACCTGAAAATCTTCCTCTGAGGAAGTTATGTTTTGACCATTTTTTGGTTGGTTGGTTGGTTGTCAGCATAATTATGCAAAAACTACAAAACAGTTTTCCACAAAACTTTGTAAAAGTTTGGACTGCGTGGACCCTGATAAAATGAAGGATAAACAAATTTGTGCTCCACTGTCTTTAATACTTATGGTGTTGTTCAACATTTTCCTGTATTTGGCAAAGAATACTGAAACAATTTCCACAAAACATTGCGGAGGATTTGGTGCGCGGTTCAGGCCTCTGTGGTATATGCTCTGCTGAATATCATTCTTATATACCACTAGATTATTTCTACTTATACGCGGTAAAGCAGGATTCTTCTGTTGAAGCTGTGGTGGAGTTAATTTAACAGGTCTGCAACTAAACAGTATTGCCATTATGGATTCATCTGCTGATTTTTTTCTGGATTAATCAATTGATTGTTTGGTTTATGAAGATTTTTAAAACAATACAAAACCAGAAATCCCATCACAATCACCCAGAGGGACTTGACAAACATGAAGTCTCTATTTAACCGTCTGTCGAACCCTCGATTCCCCAACACATCATTTCAGCTGTACGTGTGTTTACTGCTTTTTGTATATTGTTTAAATGATAGCAAAACAATTTTTTTAGCTCTTTGTATGAGGAGCTTTTAATTGTTTCTATAATGCTCTGATGCTGTTGCAAGACCTTGCCAATATGACACTACCCAGTGAAATCGTATTTCTTTCCCCATCATTATTCTCATTGACAGGTTAATGTGGTGGAGTAAGATGCAACAAGATGATTAAGGGCATTTATAACTCGATTTATGGCTAACCGTTGGAGTGGAAATAAGGCTTGGCATGTGCACCAAGTTCCACAATGATTGAGATTTAATAAACAGAATGAATGGTGTCTCATAAATCAGATCTTTATGTTAGGGCTTGACTTGGGAGCTGAACCCAAAAGCAAGACCCAGACTCAGAGAAAGGTTCAAACCATTCATTGAAAGATCTTTCAGTTACTGAAGGAGGAGTAGGATGGTGGTGGTGTGTCTGGTGAGGTAGAGGAGGTCCGACTTGAGGTTGGACTTGGTTTAGGGAGACTCTTGGCCAGCAGAGCAGAAGAGGCAGGCGGGCTGGCATAAAGATCCACAGGGGAAAACCCAGATTAGAACCATATAACACACTAGGAAAAAGCTGGAGGCCTGAGCGCTATACTACCACTAGAGCAGACTAAACAATGTGGCAATGAGTGGGAGTTTGAAGCCAGGGTTAAATACTGCAGGACCGTGGTTGCGGATGAAGAACAGGCGTGTTTGATGCCAGCCGCACTGCCAGGTGTCTGCCACGCCCACACTCACACAGGCACATATACAGGAAGACCAGGAAGAGTGTGGAGCAGGAAGAGAGAGAGAGAGAGAGAGAGGGCAAAAGCAGGGAGGTACCGTGACAGTTTATCCATCTAGATCCTGTCAAACATGCATTAATAATAATAATATAATAACAGTAAGAATAAGTCATGGGGAGAACATGCAAACTGCACACAGAAAAGTCCTCAGGTGGATTTGAGCCCAGAAACTTGCTCTGAGGCAACAGGGCGACCCACTATGCCGTCATGCCACCCTGGCTTTATCCACCTAATCCCTTGTTAAACTAACCCATCCCTATAAAGATTGATGAGATAGTGGCATCTTTAAGAATGCCACAGCTGGGGCAACATGACCAGGATCATGCTACTGGCATGCTAGAGGCGGCTCAGTCCACCAGTCAAGTCACCGCCAACTCACCATTCCAAAATAGTGCATGTATGCTGCTGCAGCTCAGAAACAGGCTCTGAGTGGCCCAACACCAGAGACCATTGGTACCCATAATAGAACTGTACAAGACAAAATCATAAGTCATCAACTGAGGCATGATGGACTTTGAGCTTGATGACCTTCTATACCAGATTTGTGTGTGTCTGGTTTCTGTAGACACACATGTCAGAGGTGAAAACCTTTGGGTTTGGTTGAGTGAGCGTGTGCAACAGCGTGAACATCCTCCAGACTCAGCAGGAAGTCTGGGCAGCCCTGACTGAAGAGTGCACCGTCATCCCTTAGGATGATATCCGGAGGTTGGGCCAGTCCGTGAGGAAGAGGATTACTGCTCTAATCAGTGCTGATGGGGGGAAACACTAATTACTGATTGTGTAAAATGTTCTAAGCTTCAACTGAGAAATTTATGGTGTGTATGTTTTTGGTTTTGTTTTTATCACCGATTAAATGAAGACAATCATAAAAAGTCAATAAGGGTTATTTCTGTACGACACAAACCACCCTGGAAAATGTACAAATAAGCACACTGTTGTTTTTAAATCCATTAATTTATATATTTATATATTTTTTTATGTGTTTTCTAAGCTTCGCCAACTGTTCAACCAGCTGTTCTTTTTTTCCTTTCCTGTGCACACAACCAGCTCTTTTATAGTACATTCTGCCATCAGTGACTTAAACTATGCAATCCTCTGTTAAATAGTGGAGGTGAGGACTTCGTCATGCTGAATAGAAAGGCAATGAGTTAGAAAACTGAGTTATGTCATTTCAAGCATTCAAGCACCGTGTATATGTTGCATTTTATCGGCCTAGTTTTGAGGAGTCCATCAGTTAGTTTTCACTCACTTCAACACAAATTGAGACAGAAAGTTTTCCAGAGGAAGGAAATGTCACCTCTTAACGAGACTAATGTGGGCTGACCTGAAGAAATAATAAGTAGAAATGGACTCAGTTACCATGGAAATTTCAGAAACACATGTGAATACTGCTTGTTCATTGGATTTCAAAAAGCACCCACGTAGATGTATACATGCACATGCCCACATGCTCACACTGAGACGTAGAGACATTCAGCTAGGCAGACAGGCACACACTGCTGCTCTTTGAAACACAGCATGGAAGCGCTGCAAATAACAAGATGGACTCAGCAGAGTGCTGGAGCTATAGCTGCTATTTACTGAAGAGAACAGAGCTAAAAAAAAAATCACAGAAAGTTGTCATGAGAGAGAGAAGGAAAGTCAGACTGACGGAGAGTGGGAAAAAAAAAACAGTTGCACTGAAACATTAAATTAGAACACCGTAATTAAGTGTACACCAAAAGTGGCGGCGCACAATCACTGTGGCATCTAACACACACATTCCCACAGTACCCTAAATCTAAAGACAAGAGTATTTGTTAATACGTAATCTTACATGAAGACAAAGGACCAAATGTTCGTAGGCCATTTGACTGAGTGAGAAAAGAGTGGTCGATGTAGAGAAACATACAGGAAAGAAAGCAGAGACCAAGCATGAGTTGGAGAGATTATTGACTGACATGAGCGTAAAAGATTTATTTTATTATTTTTGAAAAAAGAGAAAGAAAAAGAAAGAAATTAGAGAAAAATACAGTCTCTTCACAACATGATATATGGCCGACATACGCAAGAGTGGCTTTCAAATTAATTAAGTCTTAATTGTATCTCAATTAGACTCCGCTTTCCCCTCAGTTACATCCTTAATTGGCATTTATCAGAAAGCAGGCTAAATGAAAGAAATGTATCCTGGGTAACTGGATAGACACAGCCTGAGAAATATGCCTTTTTTTTTTCCTCTAGTGCAAGGGTGAGTCATTTGTTACCAAACAAAACAGATGTTACAAATTAAAAGTTCAGTTTCAGTAATAAGTCAATGTTGGCTGTGTAGGAGAGCTGCTTGCTCGTTAGGTAGTGGTCAGGTGTTAAAGCTAAATCAATATTCAACTTTTTTTTTTTTTGTTCTTTACAAAAGACCCTTGGTAACTGCATACAGTAAGTACCCTCTGGGGAACGAGTATTGCTGGTTGGGAATCAGTGGTTTTGTACTCTTTTTGACAAGTATATTGTAAACACTACATAAAACACATGGTGATTGAAGCATACAATGTCAAATATTTCAGCCTAACATTTTACAAAAATGTAATTTTAAAAAGTTGAAATGCACTAAAACATGTTCAGCAAGTTTTGAGAGCAAGTGAATTTTATACATCGAAGGCTAAAGTTGATCATTGAGTTAAATATTTTGTTACACAATTTCTAAGCATTTAAGGGGATGCAGTCAGTTTGTTTGTTAGCAGGATTACGCAAAAACTAATGGATGGATTTGCATGGAATTTTCACCAAAGATGGGCCCTAGCCTATCCTAGAGGTGAGTAAATTTTGGTGATGATCCAGTGAGAGATGGGACTGGTACTGCTGGAATAAAGGCCTATGTCCACCAAAACGTTTTTTCCCATGCCTAAAATGCCAGGTGCTTTTCTGAAAACGCCCAGCTGGGAGCGCTTGAGAGTGCTTTGGAGGTGCAGCGTTTTTCAGCTGAGGCGCTTTGGTTGCTATGATATTGAATATTGTATAATATAATTGTATTGTATAATATAATTATTGTGGCATCTCCACCGATCCACCTGTCGATCTGCATTTTACCCTCACTTGTAAACCACTACAGACTTCATCTCCTTCTCTCATTTATTTTGTAACATTAAAAAAACATCAGATTTACATTAAGTCTTTATTATCAACATTATTCCTGGAAGTCAACAATGCACAATAGTTGAATCATGGTGTATGTCTTTCATAGCTACATTCATTTGAGAAAATTCCCATTCCTTATCTATATTCTGTGGAAACTATCTAGCATGCTTTTTGGACAATCTTGGCAACTACAGGAGATCCTTGCGGACACAGTGAGGACATTAACTGCATAAAGGAGCATTACAGCCCAGGACATACATTACATCAGCTCATGTTTTACAGGGAAAATTATCAACAGCCTGCATACTGGATGAGTCCTGTCCTCGTCCGTCCTCAGGAACTACTGAAACTAAAGGATTGGATATGGAATGATACAAACAGCTACGGATAACGGCTATGGTTATATGGTTAATGAAGAGCTCATTCGCAAAAACAGATCTATAATTTCTATTATTTTTCCTAAATCCTGTTTTATTTTTTATTGTACACTGTGGTGGGTTTGTTTGATAAAGAATGGCATTTACAGAGTCTGTTTTTTTACAAATGAACACGACAAATCTGGCCTGCTGGTGTCACAGTTAGTTTTCTTGCTGGAGAATTCATATACTTAATTGTCCTGACTAGGTATTAAACCATATACGGTGGCTACCTGTCACAACTGTATGCAAGACACGTCTGTCTGATTAGAACTTTTGGAGTAATTTCTATTTATGTCTTCTTTTTAATCTCTTTACTGGTAGATAAGTCTAGGGACACTGAGTCCCTGTGTTCAACCCATCCAACCCCTGGCAGACTTGAACTTTTCTTTGTCTTTATACTCTTACATGAGAGAGATGCCTCCAACGATTATACTAGGGGGTAGCACAGCATCATACTTGAAGAGAAGGACCACTGACCACACTGCTGTGTTGTGCTGAAAGTGAGAGCAGGCTGTCCTCCATTAAGAAGATGAAAAAAAAACTATTCTCTCCTCATGCAGCATCCCTTGACAATTATCACAAGACTAAGCCATCTCCACCTTGTTATAGATGGCTTGAGTCTCGACCCCAGTCACCGTGACAACATAAACCACTGGCTGTGCTGTAGCCATAGTGATGAAAGGATGTTGGCCTGTGTGGGGAGATGTAACAAAAGGAGCAGGAAAGAGTTTGGGGTTTTTCTTTTTTTGTTTGTTTGTTTGTTGTTGTTGTTGTGTTTTGTTTGTTTATTTTTGGGGGGGGGGTGAGTGATGAGAAGATCAAACCTGAGACAGTGAATGTCTCCAAAGGCACAAGAAATTAAATTAGAGAAGATAAGGGAATAAAATTAGAGGAATATGAGCAAAAAAGTGTAGATAATGTAATATGTCTCAGACTGCAACATGTCATTTTGCCATTCTGCCATTCTGCAACATGTTTTTCCTTGTTGTCAATTTATTCTCGATCTCTCTATTTCTTCCATCATATTACCCTTCAGTCTACCTGGCTGTTAATCTCATTATGTGTCTCACACACTGTCTGTGACTATGTTCTAATGCCTATTACAAACGCATCTTCCTTTTTCTTTCTGCCTCATATTTATTCCATTGATGGTTGGTGGCATCTTCTGACCCATCTGTCCTTTAAGTGTCTTATTTCCCTCATCTGTCTTGTCTTCGTGTCACCCCTAAATGCCAGGTTTTCCTCTCTTTTTCTGCCCTTTGCCTATTTTTTCCTCTCTAACTGCGTAGAGTTGGAATGATTAATAAATGAAAAAAGTAAATAAATATATGGAATATCCCATTTCAGCTTGATTTGTTTGTGTAACACATGAGCTACCACAAAAACAGTGACCCTGACAAGTGGACCCAGGTGCAGACATAAGGTCAGAGCTTTTTGCAGTGGAATTTTAAAAAATGCAAACAATATCAAATTATATCAATTTTAGGCAGGCGATGGTCAAAAATGGAAAATGCAGTTTATACCATAAAATCAATCAGTCTGGAGAGAGTTACAACAAGTCCCCTGACTTTAACATCAAGTCATAAAGTTGCATTGCAAGTCACACAACTCTAACTCTAATCCTGGCTCTTTGATTTAAGTTCATTCTAATTGTGTCGTCCTTATAATGGATTAGCGCATCACTGACATTTGCTTTCCTTCTTTTGCTTTCCTAAGATCTTTGATCATACGCAACATTTACCTGCAGACTTTTTTTTTCCAAAATAAATGGTAGAAATGCTTCATTTCCTTAGGATTTTTGATAATCCATTTACAGGCTAAGCAGGGTAGCTTGGGGCTGATATTTATTCAGCACCAGTGTGGGAAATTGCTTGAAATTGTCTGAAGTCTCCAATTATTTTGTGTAAGGTAAATAGTCTTACATTTACCAACTTTCTTAGCCTAGAAACATGGTCCCTATACCTTCAGCAGGATTTAGGAGAGCCACACAGCAGTCCCCAACTGTTGATGCCAGCTTTGGGAACATTAGATAACATGCAAGCTGTGCTGGAGGTGTGGGCGTATGAATCATGAATACAAATGGCTGACAAATTAAGGAGAAACTTTAAAAAAAAAAAATCAGTGGAGGAACACGGACAGAAATGCAGATGCTTCCTTAAAGGGCACAAGGGATCACTTAAATGAATATATTCTCAATCTCAATCCAATGGAATACGTATGGGAGATATTGGATTTGAAGATTGATGATGCGATACAGCCCTCTCCACCACCACTGTGAAAAAACAAAATGACCTCATTGATTTGAAAGGATGCCGGTTATTCCTTCAGTCTCTATAACAATCACTGAAGGTGCTCTGTTGGCCCGTGGTTGAACAACATGTTGCTTTCTATTTGTGAACTCAAATTTAAGTATTTAAGGTAATAAAATAGTTCTTCGGAATTCATAGTTGTTGAGAGATTGAGCTGCTTTCAAAGACATTTGGAGAATGATTGCCAGTAGAGAATCGAGCTTTACGAGAAAGGTTCTAGAGTCCGTGATAGATAGCCTGTCACGTTAATTAACTTTATACTGGGACATTCTCATGATACCTTTGGACAAATGAGGAAGGAGAAGGGAGGGAAGCGGTTCAAACGAGAACGCATCTGATGAAGTCTGAGGAAACAGCCGCTCAACCTTCTGCCCTCTGCACTGTGTTGGTCTCTGCCCATCAACCCATCGCCTCGGTGTTCATGGGCAACATCTAGTCCCTGAACAGCAAAGTGTAGGAACTCCAGGGGGATTTTCATTGCCAGCTGCGTCATGGCCTTGAGGCATGGCTGACTGAGCGTGACCAGGACATTGATCTGATCATTAATGATTCTGCATCTCCGTTTTGTCTACACTGAAAAGCAAAACTGACGAGAAACACTCAAGGCGATGGGTTGTATTTTAATGAGTGACTCTCAGAGAACACATCTGTATGCAGATGCTGAGGAATTTGCATCTGTATTGTTGTATCCCTTTTCATTGCCACGCAGGTAAAAAGGAAGGCAAATGGCACTTTGACCTTCAGCACTGTCAGTGGTTAAAACTGCAGTCAATTTCTCCTGATGCACCAAACTTCATACGTGGGGATTTGAACCATCTCCCTTAAAAAGACACTATCAAACAAACCATATCTGCTGCCAAACCAGGTGGGATAAGCCATTGGATCTTTGTTATGGATCAGTTAAGGATGCATGTAAATTAAATGACAATATTCATAATGTACAATATAAATGACATGTTCATATGCTGCCTTTTGTAGAGAAACGATAATTCCTTGAAAGCAACTTTAAATTGATCCAAACATCAAACCAAATCTATTAAATACAGCATGCACAAAAAGAAACTCTCTTTAAAAAAATATGGAAAAAAAAACTGCAGCTATAGCTACCAAGGAGTTGAAAAGGGACATTCAAAAATCTAAACAGTGATTTAAAAATGAACTGTAGAAAACGATCGCTGCAAACAACCTTGGCTCAGTTTTATCTTGTATGAAAATAATAGCGGGCCTTCAGAATCCTAAGAGCAGCTGTCGTGTCACTCTGGAGGGCTTCAACTCAGATACCGACTTTGCCAAAGCTCTTATTTGTTTGTTTTGTTTGTTTGTTCATTTTTGGGTTTTTTGTTCCGTAGTTTTGATTTTAGAGATATTCAGAAACTGAGGCATAAACTTAAAGATGATCCTTTAACATAGAGACCAAAGGGATTTTAAAAAGGCTTTCCTTTTGATAAAACCAAATGTCAGGGACCTTTACTGGCACAGCTCACACCTAATCTCTGGAGGAATGTCTCCCAAAATCCAGTTGCCGTAAAATCCTTTTTATGATTTTAGGCTGGTTGCTCTTATATCTATTTGAATGAAAACCCTTGAATAATTTGTCAGGTCTGAAATTTTAAGGAGCATGCCCTTGATCCAATGAAGTTTTCTTAGAGGCTGCACAGAGGGCTTGTGGGCTCTTGTGGGCTGGATCCTTGACTTTATCTCCAATGGGACACAAAGAGGATAAACTGCATTATGTCTGACATGGTTTCATGGTTTACGCCTCCACTGACCACCTCAAGTGTGTGTGCTTTCACCTACTTGTGTGTGCTTTCACCTACTGTTCATCTTCTACACAAATATGTGTCAGAGTAAATATGAAAATAGGACCATTATAAGGTATGCAGATGACTCTGTAATTGTTAGTCACTTCCAGGACAAAGAGACCAGTCATGGTCATCAATGACTTGGTGAAGTGTCCCATCTCACATTTAACATTTTCAAAACAAAGGATATGATCACAGATTTTAGAGGTCAAGCCCACACACACCAAGTCATACCCATCAAGGGTCGACAGAAGAATCGGTCTAGTCATACAAATACCTCACAACACTTATTGACCGTTAATTAAACTTTGTAGCAAACTGTGAAGCTGTGTGCAAAAAGGGACACCAGGGTTTGTTCTGCTTTAGTAAACTGTACTACTTTCATATTGTTATTGTATGGTAGCCTCTGTCACCACTGTATGAATGTGTGTGAATGGGTGAATGCTAGAAAGGTGCTATTTAAGTACCATCCATTTATATCCTGAGCCCTCTTCCAACATATATTTATTCTATTTTAGTGTTTTTTTTATGTTACTTTTCTCTTAAGTCCTGAGCATTCTTCTAAAATTAATGTTTTGTATAACTTTTATCTCACGTCTTTTGATTATTGAAGCATGCAGCACTGTTGGATTTGACATTTGTTTTCTTGTACTTTTCTATAGTCTGTGCTGTCTCCAAGTAAAAATGGATTCCTTGCCTTTTATCCTGCGAATAAAATCTATATAAATAAACGTAAATAAAATACCCTTAACCTTAGCCCAAAGACCAACTTGAGGCGTGAATCAGAACGACTTTGCTGTATTCTTAAAGAGATAACATATATGTCTAATAATACTCCATATCTTACAGGCTGTAGAGTGTGGATTGCTTTTTAAAGTCATCTTTTTGTTCATTTTATTAATACCTGAAAATATATGTGATTGCTTCCCTTTCTTTATATCTGTGATTTTTTTAATTTTTTTTTTTTACTCAGATCATTTTCTTTTTCTGCCTTGTAGACTGTAGGAATGGAATTGGGGAAAAGTTTTAAATGAAACAATTTTTTTTTCATTGTCCTTCACATATTTGCAGCTCTGACAAATTTTGGCCCATGTTTGCTCTCTTTGCACTTCCAGACAAGTGATTTAAATAATATAGTGAGCCTGTAGACGTGTATGATTGGTTGTATTGTTAGCGTGTGAACTCTCTTGACCTAGATTTAAATTGTACAGATTTCACAATGACCCTTGTGATTTTCTACATGGCTAAAGTTCTCTGCTCAACCTGGCTTCTAGATTTAGCGACATGCAGAGATCTAGCAGCGTTTGAGCTCTTTCAGTGTCACGCACAGAAACACACACTGTTACTCTCAGTTTGTTGCAGGATTTACTTAATGGTGGAGTGTCAACAGGACAAGGAAAAGAGTCTCTAGTAGTTAAAAATTATAGGCACACACACACACACACACACACACACACACACACACACACATGCACAGAGTCCCCTGCCTCTCCTAACAGATAATAAACAAAGTGCAGACTATAATTGCTCTCCAAGATCTGTGGCGCCTGTTGCTGTGCGGATGTGTGTGTCTGGATGCTCATGTGTGTTAGAGTTTATTGATGGTCATTAAAATTAATGATGAAGGCTTGATGTCACCACGTAAAGATATGAGTGAGTGAGTGAGTGACATATTCAGCGATAGTCAGCAGGAAGTGTTTCAGCTTCCGAATGATACAGTACAGTGCCAGGCATTCATGCATTTTAGTGTGCATGTGTGTTTGTGGCCATCACTGTGAAAGTTATGGGTCACTAAACGGAAGAAAGTGTATATTTGGGAGAGAGAGAAACGGAGAAGAGAGAGGGGGATTTGAGACACTTGAACATAAATCACTACCTGACTCTCCCAAATGGACACTTCTATCTGTTGGTTACTCAGATGGGGAATGGGAGAAGGGGGGGGCGGAAGGGGGGACAGGGCAGATAAAAGAGTGGAAAGACTTGGAGAGTGTGATGATGAGGAAATTGAAAGATAAGAGAAGTACAGTGAAAGGATGGAGATGAATTTAGGAAATACTTTCTATGTTATATTGTTTTGTTTTTTAATTTTTGATTAATATTTCCACCTGTTCAGTTTTCACCCTGCTACAACATATAACAATAGTAAGAAGACATGAAATACATGAATGAATGAAAAAGTAAATCTATGCTACAAAATGACAAAACATAAAATATTAAGTGGGCAAATTTCAGATTGCACCGACAGCCTTTGAAAGCACCAAGTACGAAATAGGTTTTCTGGATCATATCTGTCATTTCTACAAAACACATCGATACCATAAAAGTCAAGAAATGCAAGTGTAACTCATCAAGTACTCGTTACCTTCAAAGGCCCCCAAAGCCAACCAACAAAACTCAATGCAAAGGACCCTAAAACGTAATGGAAAGTAACTTGTACTCTTTTTTGTAACTCATCACGTAGATGCATGCATCATGTACTGTGAGTCCTTATCTTAGAAGATTTGATTCCACCCAAGGCCGTTTGCTAAATGTGATCCCCCTTATCTCTCTCTATTCTGCTTTCACTATCAAAGACAAAAGGGCAGAATTAATTTAGAAAAAGAAAAAAAAAATTTGCTTTGGCATCTCAGAGAATGTTGTGGGATATTTTAGGTGCTTGAGGTTAATCCTCAGATTAGATTTTAGATTTGTTGTGATTTGTTGATTTGTTCTGTCCTCTGCATGGCCTCATATGCCACCAGGTGTTTATTGACTTACTCAGATCTTATGAACTTGGTCAGCCTACATAGTTAAATTGTTTCTATTTGTTATATTTTTATGCAATCAGGAGGATGCACTGGGTGTTTAATTTTGAAAGTTTGGTTTAAGTCTGCTCCTGCAGCTGACTTCCCGGTTACCTTGAAGATAAATGGAGGTGAATGATTGGGAGGTTTTTTTTGTTTGTTTGGCTGATTATTAAAAGTGCATGTCAGAGGGTCTTGCTCACATTCAGTGTCTATAAAAGCCAAACACATGTGCAGTGGTGATAGAACACACCCTTCTTTACTTTGACGTCCTCTTAAGCAAAAGAATTGCATTGTAAAACTTTGCCTTAACTTTACATTGAAATCTTAACAGTATTCTTCTGTATTAATGTCATACAGTGACATGCTATAAACTGCGATGCAGTCCGAGAGACATTATACATGATTACAGCATGAATGCCAGGATGTCATTATTTACAGGAATGTACTTTAAACGTAATTGTAAACAGCAGTGCATCATGGGAAGGTGAAAGATAACTAATGTGAAAATGAAACAGACACACTAGAACCAGTTCAGCCTTTTGGCACAGGTGTCCAGAGCTGTATTGATAAGGAAACCACCACTGACTATCAGTCACCGTTTTATTATGCCCCCACCAAAGGGAGCATATATTGTTACTCTTGTCTTTGCATCTGTCCATCTGTATGTAACAGGTTTAATATACAGTATGGTCTACACTATAGAGAATTCAATAACATTTGACATGTTTTTTTGGGGTCCGAAAGGTGTGCATTTCATTATTGATTTCTTCATTCTTTAGTTATCATTAAATACATACTGTAGATTCAAATACAGTTAACATACTGTAAATATGCAGTAATTTACTGTCAGAACTGTAACCGGTATTGTGTTGCAAATTTCCATTAATGCAGTAATGAACTGTATATTTCATTCTAGTAATATATTGTAATTTCAAAACACAGTCAGAAACTGTGAAAATTGCAGGTCATTGAATCATTTGCAGGTGAAGCTACCGATAATTTACTGTCAATTTACAGTGGGAGGTTTTATAGTGTGGGTCCCGGAATGGGCTCCTGAATTTTATATCTTGAAGCCTAAAAATACTTTTTCTTTCCTTCCTTATTTGCTTCACAATCTCTTTGCCTACAGGGAAAACACACACACACAAACACACACACACACACACACACACACACACACACACAAACTTTCATACGCAGACCTTTGAAAGGAAGAATTTAACCTCAGAGAGTTGATCCTTGCTAAAACCTAATGAAATATGAAAGACCTAGTGGGAGGAAGGGACAAGGATTAACACCAGCTGACACAAAGAAGGGAAAGACAGGAGTAGGGAGATGCAGAAGGACTGAGTGAATATTAGATGGGGAGAAACAAGGTCATGGAAAGGTCTGGGACATGTGCTGTGTCAGTGCTGCTACATGATGGGAGAACTTCTGTTCCTGAACCTGCCAGTGCCTGAAAGACGAAAATATCTCACCTGAAATTGAAGGACTGGATTTGAAGGTTTCTCCCAAAAGGACTCTAGCTTACGGATTTACTGGAAGCTTGTACAAGGAAACATTTCACAAAACATGATCATCGTTGAATTTTGTGACTATAATTTTCTTTTCTTTTTTTTCTTCTTTTTGTTTATTTGTAAGGGACAAATACAGAAAAAAACATTGACCGTTGCATAAGCAGTATCCGCTGTGCTGTTTATAGCCATGTTTATGTTTATAGCCAGAGCTAAATTTCCAACACCAGTACCTTGATGGGCATTGATAGTCCATCCATGTTTTAATTTTGTTTATAAATAAACTGTGGTCAGTCTGAATAAGAGAGGCAGCGGCTCTTTGCAAATCTCTCCGGAATATGAAAATACAGTAAGCTGATAAAATGGATCAATTAAAAAAAACAACACATCTTATATAAATATGAAAAAGGGCACTCAGTACACTGCAGTCCAATTTTTAACCTTACCCAAGAAATACCTTATAATGTGTTGACATAATAACTATGTCAAGACTTTTACGCTATCAGAATGGCTGTTCTCTGAAGAAAAAAACAGGTCTCAAAAGTGACCTCAAAACATGACCTCCTTAGCAGATACTGTATTATATAATACAGCAAAACTGTGTCCAGGAAAGAAAAGTGAAACTGAACAAAGCATAAGGAATGTTGGTAATTGAGGAAAGAAGGAATTTCGACTAAAAAAATATTATCTACCCATACTTTAAGACCTGCTGTCAAAGTATCTGTACTGGCCTTGAAAAAGCTCCCACAATGTACAATAGACCATTTGATAAATATAAGCGTTCACTTGATGTGGTTAGTGTTCGACAGCTCGAGAGTGGCGGAGCAGAAAACAATGACCATTGGGAAAAGAGGCACAAACAAACAAATTCACTTCCTGAGCAGTGACAGAAATGTCTGACAGGGTCAGCCGGTAAGAGGTTTTATTTTCCCACTATCCACTTGTACAAGGCCCCCAAGGACCTGATCATAGAGTAAGATTTAGGTCAGGTAGTCGTCAGCATATAAAATGTCAGCAGGTCAGTACGAGCACAGCCGTAAACACTCCCACACAGACAAAGTAACACAATCAGCAATTCAGATGTTCCATTTGGATTTGCAGACACCAGACAGGTGTTAGACAGATATTATATCTTTGTATTGAGGTTAAAGCACAATTATAGAATTAAAATAAATCCAATAATAATTTAACGTTCTATATTCGTTGCACTGGCTAGTAAGAACATCTATTCCCCCTCCATGAGCACAAAGCACAAAAAAAAAACACACACACACACTCTGAGACCTTTTAAAGGAGAAACTTAACCTTAGAGAGTTTGTCGCCGCTAAAACCTACTAAAATATGAAAGACCTGTTGAGACGGAGTGAAGGGGGAATAGAATGAGACACAGAGATGAAAAGAAAGAAGTAAGTGAATATTAGATAGGGAGAAACAAGGTCATGGAAAGATCTGGGACATGTGCTGTGTCACTGCTGCCAGACCTGAAGCTGAGAGAGATTGCTATAATGTATAACAAACTAAACAACCATTGTTATCACCTAAACTAATGTCAATTGATTTTATTCAAATATTTATAATATAGTAAAAAAAGATAATATAGTAAAAAAATATAGTAAAAAAAACAACATATAGGCTACAGCAAGTTATCAATAAACAAAATAAATAAATATTACACGTCCTTCAGTGCAATGAAGCTCTAGCAAAAGGTCCGTCAGGAGGACTATTCCTTGCACACTTAGGCTTACCTCATTTATGGATAGTTGATTGGTAACCTATGCATTGGTTTCAGTGTAATTGAGGCAATAAATGGACAACTGAATTACACATCCCTGTCAATAATATTTAAGGCAATTGCATGCAAAGTGTCATGGACGACACGAGCGCAAACACCGAGCTGACAATATGCCCTTTGTCCGACGCTCCACATTTAGTCTATCCTCTATAAACTACCAGCTCTGAGGACCAGAAATACGAGAGGCTATGCTCACGACACCCGGGTCTGAGGCAGTGGCGGTCCACAGGACCTACAGGACAGATCCAAAGCTTTAGCGCTGCTCTCACAGCTGCTGTGTTTACTGTTGACATGAACTCCAGACCAGACACATGAGGCTTTCTGTCATCATGCACATCCTTCTCCAGAAGGAAATCGGAGCAGTTTGAGTCGGATGTCGGGTCAGTTGCAAAGGTTGGTGGTGGTGGGGGGGCATAATCTCCAGCCACCCAGTTTAGTGAGTCCAGTAAACATACAGTACAGCAGTAAATCAGAGGGTACAACATTATTTGCCTCACTTATTTTGGTGGAGCTGATTTGTCTTCACATTTGTGTGTTAGTTGTGGTATTTATACTACTTTTTTGGTTCCATAAAAAGTCCAACCAAATTGCTCATCCTACCCTTTCCTTTCATAGGATTTCTTTGTGGGGTAACGGGTGCCATTTTTATAGGACGGCCTCTTCAGAATACATTAGAGTGTGAAAGCACGTTGACCTTAACCACCTTTTAACCACAGGGACGCCCTTCACTGGCAATCAACCCACCTCAACAAGTGGCTAATCATTTCCAACAGTGGCTTGGCTAAAAAAACCTTCAAATTGCTTATAAGGTCACTGTTTGCTTGTGGATGTGCGTGCCATGTTTGTATCCGTGTGTGTGAATGATTCAAATGCTCAAAAAATGTGCTTGTGCATGTGGGGGTGAAGTCTGCGTATATGTCAAACTTACTCTTTATTTTTAACCCCAAGAAAGACAACAACAAAAAAAGATCCTTCTGTCTTGAAACAAATGCAAGACCCGAGCATTGGTTGTTAAATTGGGACAAAGAGTTTCAGGGGAATTTGCCATTTACAGTCAGGCACTGTGAACACCTCCCCTTTGGGGACCTGAAACATTGAGTCCCTTGGGACATGTATGCTGTGTTCTTCATGGAAGATTTATGACTGTTTATGTTTGGCTTGGTATTTAAACAAAACAAATGATAAATATACTGGAGCTACGCAATGAAAGTGGTGTGCACTAACAAGCGGAGTAGCACTTTAAATGTGCTGAACTGATTTTTATAAGGGATATAAACAAGATAACTACTTATGGAGTCGAGATGAATGGTAAAAAAATAAAAATAAAAAAAAGGCCCTGGATTTACTGTCCTTTTTGTATTGTGCGTGTGTGCAGGGTTCTGTATATCACAGGATTTGAAGCAAAATTGGTGCCATGCTGTAACAATTCATGTCCATTGTTTTTTTGTTATGTGGCCACAGGCGGTGTCAACCACAAACGTCACAACAGAGTGCTTCCCATGTCTGGGGTTGCAGTCACGAATGTACAGTTTGGGGGGCTGAGCACACAAATTCAGGGCCTCTGTTGTTGAGCATGCGAGTGTGTGACTACCAGTCTGAACTGCCTGCATGTGGTCTGTTTTGGGAACAATTCTAATATCCATTTGCCATCAATTTTATGGGGGAGATTGTGTTGAATGATGAGCTGTAATGCACAAAAATCAACATCAGGATGTTATTTTCAAGAGGATGGCAGTGGAAAAGGGGGTCTTTAGTGGATCACCTTATTTTATGTGTAAACCGGTGAGGGTCCAGGCTGGATCTTGTCTTTGAAGTCCTGGAGAACCAGTGTCCCGAAGGACACCATAATGGGAGTGAGTGCCACCCAGGGTCAGCAGTCTAGACACTGCAGACTTCGTAGGTACAGGGGTGGTGGTGGCTGTCCTGGAACACTCTGCTCTGACTCTCATGTATTAAAATTGTCAGTAATGTATTCAGCTGGCTGGTTGACACCTGCTCTGAAAGCACTTCTACTCACATTCACTCGCAGCAGGTTTCTTCTTACATCTGCCGGTCGCTGACAGCGGCCAGGTAGCCAGTCGTCATAGTAGACTTTACAGGTGACTCTTTCAGATCGTTCGGGAAAAAAAGCGGCGTCAAACTCTCCTGCTCTTGTAGGCCGTGATGTAAGGCATTACCTGCCACATCTTTGGTGGTGATGTCTCTCTCTCTCTCTCTCTCTCTCTCTCTCTCTCTCTCTCTCTCTCGTGTCTCCACTTTGCCTCCAATGTCGTTTGCTCCCTTGTCATTTCATTGAAAGGCGGCTTCATAGGCTTTGAACAGAGCTCTCACCCATCCTCTCATCCAGGCCATCTCGTCAGATAATGATTTTATCGTCCGTGTGATCACCAAGTGATGAACGCATTTGTTGTCGTATGATGTCACCGTCGATGTGTGTTCCTCAGGATTAATGTGGCGGTGATGGAATCTTTTAAGATGTGCCCGTCTGTGTGCTCATAACAGTCCTATAAAGCTACTCTGGCATCATCTGCCGGCACTTTAACAGTTTTTTTTGCTAATGGTTTGATCCTTTTTTTCTTTTTCTTTTTTTTTTTTTTTAGCTGGGAGTTGGTTTGGCAGGAGGAGCAGAGGAATGTGGCTGTCTTCCATGCTCCCTTCCCTCTCTCTCTCTGTGTAGCGCTTGAGCTGACGTTTGGTCAAGCTGGTTTGGCTGGGTGGTCATGGGATCCTGTGTGCAGTGACTGTCTAAAGTACTTCTACACTTAATCCGACCTCTGTGCTTCCTTTTTTTTCAATGTTGATGAGTGTATTTCTGTTATAAATTATGCATGCTTAGGTGCTAAATCCAAAAAAAAGTATTGCACTACAACTAAAATGTAACTAAAATTTGAGTACACTACAGGCAGCCACATCTGCATGAGTGGTAATAGGTGCTGCTTATGTGTTCAGGTTTCAGCTTTAGTTTTGATAGAGGTGTATCAAACATGCAGTGTGCATTTTTTAAGGAGGCCGCCCAATGTTTCTGGCCTATAATACTGGCCTACAATGCACTCGTTCTTTGACCCACCTCAGCTACAACCAGACCTCGTCTCCTAACCATATTCTGCAAGTCCATGTTCAGATCAGCGACACTACTATGACATATCGTCCTGCAGCCATTTCATCACACGCATCCATCAGGATGAAACTGAAGAATCATTTAGAGCTCAGGCATAAGACACTTGGGATAAAATCACTATGATTAATTCCATGGTTTTATGTTTTTTTTTTCCTGCATCAAGAAAAGTCATGAAGTCACCTTTTCATGCTGGCTATTAAGATTTCACTTCTCACATATGATTCGGTCAGCTGCCGCAGCGGCTGCTCCATTATATCAACAGACTGATTTCATATGATGATGTATAATGATCATCATATGCCCAAGTGAATAGACAGAGATATTGATGACGCTTTTCATGTTCAGGCTCTATCTCTGCTTGAATCAAAAAATCAAAACGTCCTTTAAAGTCACTCATATTTGGTGTAATGCATGGTCTTTGCTGCAGTGCAGCTTCTATCACTGTTTTTCATGTCCTCTTAAAAATACAATAAAAAGAATTTACTCCATTGTTGCAGAGGACTGTCAGTCTTTGCACACAGGCATAAAAAAAGTAAGAGATGCACAGCCTAGATTTAGTATTTGAGCACATGTAATGCCTGGAACAAAAATCTAATGCCTGGGCTTTAGGGATATCGTAGATTACTGGCAGGTAGTAGACAGTCTTTGTTTGTTTGTTTGTTTTTTCCTCACGAAAACAGCTGTGCACTGAAGCTGGAAACGAAGGTTGTTAAGACATTGAGACATGAGGCTAAAGAAAAAAGTAACTAATAAAAATAATATTTATAGCTGAGGGTTAGAGTTTGATAATGATTTTCTCTGGCTTCATTAACCCCTATCACATTACTCTCACTTGGCATCAGAAAATTATGTAGATTTAACAAAAGTGGTTTCTAAACTTTAAGGCAATTATGGCTTTATTTGCAGATAAAAAAGTTCTAGCCTCCCATCTTAGCTTATTTTTTATTGAACTAGAAATTTTTCAAAAATGTCAACCATTAATAGGATATACAGCATAAACCACATTAAATTGTAAGTCCATCCAAATTACACGTAAACAAATGAAGCAAGACATGTTATGACTGGACTCAGGGAATCAGGAGCCAAAAGCACAACTCAAAGGCACAGAAGAAGTGTAATGGTGGTAGTGTCTATCCTGAAAGTGGTCAGAATTAACAATGATCCAGGCAACCCATATCCAAAAAGGTTCGGCAAGGTACAATCATAAACGCAGGAAGGGGAACACAGAATAAATACGCTGGCATGACGCATGTGAAGGTGATCAGACGATCAGGACAATCACGGGACGGGGAGACGCAGGAGACACAGGGGATCTGACACGATTGGTGAGTCACCAAAAATAAAAATAAAAACTTTAATAAATCAAACTAGAGCAAAGGACATGACCTAAGAAACCTGATGAGGTCTGACAAAATGCATAAACCAATACAATTTACAAAAATCTACAAAAACACTGGCCTTTTGGCTGACAGAGGCACAATTACCATCTGTAACATGGAGATTAATTCAGAATAATATAAATATGATAACATTATTACAAAGAAATGATCAACTTTCTCCACATTTCTTTTTCTCTTTGGTGAGGCACTACCTCCTTTGACCTCACATCACTGGCAAGAAAATATGTTCTTCTGTAATTTGTGCACTAAACCTATAACTCCTGTAAGAATGCACTGAACGCTAGCAAAGACACGAGAACAGACGAGTCGGGCTTTCTTTTCTTCATAGCTACTGGTTACACTGGGGAAATATAAATGTAAAAATGAATCGACTTTTTCTTTGCTATAACTTCACACCACAAAATCATACATTCAGAACAAACACTGACATTTGCTACACTGTAGAAAAGCCCCCATATTAATGGATAAGAAAACGCTGTTTTATATTGAAGAACATTGATTCCATGTGGAGTTTTACTCTATATTATTCATAACCAAAGCAACCTTTATTAACCATTCTAGTTCTGCTTAGCACCTTTAACCTTGGTAAATTATACTGGTTTCAAAGTGATTCCAGTTGGTTGGTGTCAAAGTGGGAGGGTGTGTGTTTTTTTTAATGTACTCTGAAAAAGTCTTTCGTGGACACTCCTGAACGCTTTTTTAACCGGTTCAATTTGAATTTTTACGACTTTTTGTACCTTTTTAAAATATTCTTTCAAATGTCTTCTTTTTATATAAATCCGGTCGTCTTATTTTGTTAACATTTACCGTTATTATATCAAGTAACATTGGCTGTGTGTGTAGTTGAGTATTTGTTCGTGCTCAGCTACAATTGGTCTCTATGATTTCTTGCGGAGGTGTGATGTTGGTCATAAGTGGGCCTCATTATCTCGGCTGTGTGTGTGTGTGTGTGTGTGTGTGTGTGTGTGTGTGTGTGTGTCTGTCTGTGTGTGGCCTTGTGTGTCTTGTTATGTGACTATGTGTATCAGAGAAAGAAAGAGAGAAACTTATTGTACATAATAGGGTTACTTCTCAATTGCTACCAGGTGTGTGAGTCAGACAGAGACATGGGAGAGTTTGAGACTCAGCTCACATTCTGCTCCATTTATTTCAGTCTGTTCTGCTTTCCCTCTCTCCTGATTTATTTGTCTTCTCCTCACTCTTTCTCTCTATCTTTCTTTTTTCTTTCTTTTCTTTTGTTCTTTCTCTCTTTCGTTCTTTCTTTTTCTTTCTTTCTTTCCGTTCCACTCTCCAGCCCTTTCGCTTTCCAGTTCCCCCGTCTGATCTCATGTTCGCCAAAGAAGGGGTTTGTTTAAATTACACCGATCCATACATCTGGTGTGTGTAAGAGACAGCGCTCTTAATTTGGCTGCACACAGTATTGCAGTTCTACAATGTGTTATGTGTTAACTGTTAACAAGGAGAGTTAATGATAAGGACTGTCCAATAACAGCGTGTATGTACATGAGAACTAGATGGACTTAAAGATCCATTTTTGCCTCCACAGAAATGTGATATCTGATTATACATTGGGAGCTGGTTTGGGAGTTCATGTCCTTCGTGAGCAGAACTCTGCCCTCCCATCGGTGTGTATCACGCCAGAGCAAACAAAGAACAGGACACGCTAATATGAGTGAGGCCCAAATCTCTAGTGACTAGAGAGGGGAACAGCTAACAGCCAATATATCACTTTAATTCTCTGGCCAAGTATGAGGAGGAGGTTAGATATGGGTATGCCTTTTTGGTTTTTAGTTAACAAGAGAGTGGGAGGTGTCATGACTTTTCTGGTCTCTTTGGGTCTGTCTTTTACTCCCTCTCAAATTTCCTCTCACTCTGTATTTCTTTTGAAGGTCCACATGCGAATGTTTCACCATCGAGAACAAGAATTGTTTATCATCTGCTACTGCTAAATCTTAGGTCAATCACGTTTTTTTTTTTTTTTTGTTCTTCTTTTTTTTGTGTTGGCCTATCCAAAAGAGCAATGCACATACACTGAACAATTTTAGAACCGTTGTTTAACTCCAACTCGTGCAAAAGAATAAATTGCCTGTGATGCGAACCAAGGCTCATAATTTACGTAGTAACACTGTACGGGTCGATCTCTAAGCCAAGAAATTACTGCTTACACTGCAAATGTAAAATAGGCCCACACACGCCCATATGTCTCTAGACATCGATGGTCGTCAGTCTACTTGTTTCGAAAACATTTCTGGAGCAGGTGGATGGTTGTCTATCAAAGAAAACACGTGTATGCTGGCGAGCAAGCTAACACGTCTTAATGATCTGTGCAAAACAAATCCAACAGTTCCTGAACCAAAAAAATCATGTTATTATTATATTACTATTTGACAAAGTACAAATAGCTGCATTTCTTGGAACATTTCCTGACTGTGTAGCACTTCATTTGTTAAGATAAGGAATCTCAAAACTGATGTCATATCATTGTTTATTCATTATTTCCATTTTTAACGCACTTTTGTGAGCACTATAAGCCCTGGGGCCTGTTTCATAAAGCAAGCTTATCACGTAAGCAAGGGTTAGGGTATCTATCTGTCTGTCTGTCTGTCTGTCTGACTAATAGTCGACCTCTCTGACTGCTTAAAATAAGCATCCACTCGCACTTATCTGAGCCTGTCTAGACCTTTATGTTAAAACTTCAGCCCCAATTGATATGTTAGGTTCATTCAAGTGTTGAAAAAACAGATGTCCCTATGACAGTATAGAACAAACTTCCTGCACATTTCTTACTTAGGATTTGGCTGCCCTGAGCAGGGTCGCGGTGGAGGGGGCCTGGAGCCTATCCCAGCAGACATCGGACGAGTCGCCAGTTCATCACAGGGCCACACAGAAAGACAAACAACCATTCACACTCACATTCACACCTACGGACAATTTAGAGTCTCAAGTTCACCTGCATGTTTTTAGACTGTGGGAGGAACCTGGAGGGAAACCACACAGACACGGGGGGAGAACATGCAAACTCCAAACAGAAAAGTCCCAGGTCCTCAGGTGGATTTGAACCCAGAACCTTCTTGCTCAGAGGCAAGCAGTGCCAACAGTGCTACCCACTACACCACCGTGCCGCACACCTATGTTCTATTTTGTAATCCAGGTCATAACACAGTTCATTCATTTTGAAATCCTTAAAAAATCAGATCTGTATTTTTTTTTTATTAATTGATCTTTACGGAGAAAAACTGAGCAAAATTGATAATTGGCAAAACAAATCTTATAAATGACAAAATGAGAAAGTTGAACGATAAACAAATTATTATTATTACTATTATTATTATTATCATTATTCTAATATAGGAATGTTTGTGTTTTTTTTAAATAAACAATGCACAGTTTGAAATATCGTAATGTTTAAACTCTAGTTAAAACTACACAGTAATAGATGGGTAATTTCTTCCAGCCACAGGCAGACTATTACACTTGATATTTCACTTTAATTAAAAAGTTGACTTGAGCAGATGCCCATAACGTTTGACACATTTTTTCAAGACCTGCTCTGTTTTTAGGATCAAGGCAATGTAACATTATAAAATGATGTTTCACTTAATAAATAACTCTAACAGACTGTTTGCCAAGGGTACACAATGCAGACTGTGACTGAAAATAAATGAAGCGAGAACACATTAACGTTTTACTGAGTCTTTGCAATGAAGAAAAGCTCATTTCTTATTCCACACTGTCTCATAAATATTCCAAAGAAGTGCTCACACATATTCATTTAGTTTGAGAACTGCTTTGAGATTAAATGAGTTGAAATTTGTCCTCAGCGTAATGTCATGAGAGGGAGAATTAATCTCAAAGTGATGCCATTGTAAAATAAGTTGGGCTTGAGTCTTAACCAAATGAACCGTTTGGAGACAAGTGGATTTATACATTTAACACTTGTATGTGTTTATTTACTCATGTTGATAAATATTGTATCATTAGCAACATATTTAAAGTAAATTAATTCAAATTGAAGGCATAATGGATAATTTGCTCATGCACCTGAACTGGAGTATTTTCTTTTCTGTAGTTACATGAACATTTCACTGCACTTCTACTGATCCCTGTCAGCTATATTGCCTTTCAAGTGATGTTGTATTGGTGTGTAGGTTTTCTTTGACATTTTATTTGAATGATTGCAGAGGCTTTCAGTGTTCTAAATGTGTCAGTGTGTGGGAAATAATGTCACTACTGCAAATATACTGTAGTGGGACACTTAAGCAACAAACTGAATTCTAGAGTTATAAACAGCACAGAAGAGACTTTGTAGAAGAAAAGTTATGCATTTATGTCAGTAGATTGAATTACATCAGTGATGTAAAGCCGCTGTCTCTGATGTGGAAATGAACACAGCGTCTCTCTCAATGGGAATATAGTTCACCCGATTTCACCCACCTGCAAACTATCCACTTTTATTCATAATATTAATTTTTATGGTGCGGCCCACCTGATCTGAGGATTATTTGCAGTGTTTGCAGATGGAATTTTGATCTACGCATCATTAGCTGGACACTTTTCTTCATTCTGATTGAAATCATTCCGATTGAAGGTTTCGTCTCAACTGTTTTACATGAGCTGTGATCTAATACGTTCTGATGTTTACATGAGCTGTGATCTAATACGTTCTGATGTTTACATGAGTTGTGATCTAACATGATCTGGTGTTTACATGAGTTGTGATCTAATACGTTCTGATGTTTACATGAGTTGTGATCTAATACGTTCTGATGTTTACATGAGCTGTGATCTAATATGATCTGGTGTTTACATGAGCTGTGATCTAATACGTTCTGATGTTTACATGAGTTGTGATCTAATATGATCTGGTGTTTACATGAGCTGTGATCTAATACGTTCTGATGTTTACATGAGTTGTGATCTAACATGATCTGGTGTTTACATGAGTTGTGATCTAATACGTTCTGATGTTTACATGAGCTGTGATCTAATACGTTCTGTTGTTTACATGAGTTGTGATCTAATACGATCTGGTGTTTACATGAGTTGTGATCTAATACGATCTGGTGTTTACATGAGTTGTGATCTAATACGATCAGTTGTTTACATGAGTTGTGATCTAATACGATCTGGTGTTTACATGAGTTGTGATCTAATACGATCTGGTGTTTACATGAGTTGTGATCTAATACGTTCTGATGTTTACATGAGTTGTGATCTAATACGATCTGGTGTTTACATGAGTTTTGATCTAATACGATCTGGTGTTTACATGAGTTGTGATCTAATACGATCTGGTGTTTACATGAGTTTTGATCTAATATGATCTGGTGTTTACATGAGTTTTGATCTAATATGATCCGGTGTTTACATGAGTTGTGATCTAATATGATCTGGCGTTTACATGAGTTGTGATCTAATACGATCTGGTGTTTACATGAGTTGTGATCTAACACGATCTGGTGTTTACATGAGTTGTGATCTAATACGTTCTGGTGTTTACATGAGTTGTGATCTAATACGATCTGGTGTTTACATGAGTTGTGATCTAATACGATCTGGTGTTTACATGAGTTGTGATCTAATACGTTCTGATGTTTACATGAGCTGTGATCTAATACGTTCTGGTGTTTACATGAGTTGTGATCTAATACGTTCTGATGTTTACATGAGCTGTGATCTAATACGTTCTGATGTTTACATGAGCTGTGATCTAATACGTTCTGATGTTTACATGAGTTGTGATCTAACACGATCTGGTGTTTACATGAGTTGTGATCTAATACGTTCTGATGTTTACATGAGCTGTGATCTAATACGTTCTGATGTTTACATGAGCTGTGATCTAATACGTTCTGATGTTTACATGAGTTGTGATCTAACACGATCTGGTGTTTACATGAGTTGTGATCTAATACGTTCTGATGTTTACATGAGCTGTGATCTAATACGTTCTGATGTTTACATGAGTTGTGATCTAATACGTTCTGGTGTTTACATGAGTTGTGATCTAATATGATCTGGTGTTTACATGAGTTGTGATCTAATACGATCTGCTGTTAACATGAGTTGTGATCTAATACGATCTGGTGTTTACATGAGTTGTGATCTAATACGATCCGGTGTTTACATGAGTTGTGATCTAATACGATCTGGTGTTTACATGAGTTGTGATCTAATACGATCTGGTGTTTACATGAGTTGTGATCTAATACGATCCGGCGTTTACATGAGTTGTGATCTAATACGATCTGGTGTTTACATGAGTTGTGATCTAATACGATCTGACGTTTACATGAGTTGTGATCTAATACGATCCGGTGTTTACATGAGTTGTGATCTAATACGATCTGGTGTTTACATGAGTTGTGATCTAATACGTTCTGATGTTTACATGAGCTGTGATCTAATACGTTCTGATGTTTACATGAGCTGTGATCTAATACGTTCTGATGTTTACATGAGTTGTGATCTAATACGTTCTGGTGTTTACATGAGTTGTGATCTAACACGATCTGGTGTTTACATGAGTTGTGATCTAATACGTTCTGATGTTTACATGAGCTGTGATCTAATACGATCTGATGTTTACATGAGTTGTGATCTAATATGATCTGGTGTTTACATGAGTTGTGATCTAATACGATCTGCTGTTAACATGAGTTGTGATCTAATACGATCTGGTGTTTACATGAGTTGTGATCTAATACGATCCGGTGTTTACATGAGTTGTGATCTAATACGATCTGGTGTTTACATGAGTTGTGATCTAATACGATCCGGTGTTTACATGAGTTGTGATCTAATACGATCTGGTGTTTACATGAGTTGTGATCTAATACGATCCGGTGTTTACATGAGTTGTGATCTAACATGATCTGGTGTTTACATGAGTTGTGATCTAATACCATCTGGTGTTTACATGAGTTGTGATCTAATACGATCTGCTGTTAACATGAGTTGTGATCTAATACGATCTGGCGTTTACATGAGTTGTGATCTAATACGATCCGGTGTTTACATGAGTTGTGATCTAATACGATCTGGTGTTTACATGAGTTGTGATCTAATACGATCTGGTGTTTACATGCGCCACCGCATTTAATCGGAACAGCTGTGTGACATGCGCAGAAGTGATGGAAGTGAGGTGTGTTTCGCACGTTTTACCAGAAGATGGATGTCGATCGTGTGATCGGTGCAGTTTTTGCCGTTATTGTGTTGCTTTTAATAAAGCTGCAGCTTGAATAGGCTTACTCATACTGGAAGCAATGAAAGAGAGACGGTGGGGGTCTTGCTGTTTGAGCCTGGCCCGACACTCCAGCAACCACTAAGACTTGATCTTCAGTGTTAATTGGGCCCACCAGTGGCTGCTGAGCCAGTGTTTGTGGCCAACATCACTGCTCAGTGATTGGTTCTTGGGACTCTTTAGGTTCTGGGCTGGCTGGGGGTGTTTGGAATATAAACTACTATCATTAGTGCATGTCTTTTCAGCACTGCCTGTCCCTTTGTCCTTGTCTGTCTTGTTTTGTCCATGTGTTTCACACATGGTGGATCACACCCTCTTTGATGAGAGATAGGCATTAGCTCCAAATAAAATGTTATAGGCAAAGTTTTTCAAAGAGAGCTGGTGTAGGTCACACACTCACACGCACAGACACAACTAATATCTGCTGCAAGATCAAACTGCATATAATTTAAAAAATAATTGTTTTTACCAATTCTGGCATAAACCATAAATATTTATATATTTATTTGTTCATCCGATCTGTTTAAGAATGAAATGAAAAGAATGAAATGAAATCTCATTCGGTTTAGGCGTTTTTATTCCGAATGAGGTGCTTGTATGGAGCATTTTCATTCTGATTGATTTTTTTAACCGATTTTAATAGGAATAGAGAGGTCCATGTAAACCCAGCTCCTGAAAACTCTTCCTCAGCTGTTGTTGCTGAACCATGCACAGCATGGAGAGACCTGCAAACCATAAATGGCTGTTTGTACACACCTTCCCCATCTGTCGCATGTTGACAGATAATCATTCAAAAACATAGGCGAGTGCGCTGATTATTAAATGTATTCCTTGGTTTTTGAAAAAAGCACTGCCTCACTGCAGGTTCCCTTCATCGCAGTTCCCTGCCAGTCCTTTTCTGTCAGGTAAAAACGCTGCACTATATCGACACACACTTTTCCTCGTGAGCACTTTGCCAGTGATGCTACGTTAGAGGATCCGTTACACAGAGAACGGGTTCTTTTGATGACCGCTCACACCGGGGCCAAGGTTCGTAATTCAAAAACACATTGGACCATTTAAGAAACAACATTTAAATACTTAAAATAAACTTAGAAATGATTTTATGTGATTTATACAGTGTGGGCTCAGTTTACAGTCTGAGTCCAATCTCTGGGTAATTGTGCTTTCCTGCTGGTCATTGACTCCGGGTACAGGCATAGCACACTCAAATTAGAAGTGTGTTTTTTCTTTTGGAAACACAACTTCCCTGTCGGGAGCAGTGTTGTTATTGCTTATCTACCAGTGCAGAGTCTGCTCCAGCTCCATCTGTACTGGCAGGGGGTCTGTGTGTGTGAACTGGTGTTCGTATACACACCCACGCCACAACCACCTTCACCAACACACCACCCCTGGCTCCGTCTGTCCTTGCAGGTGGTCTCAGGATGTCAACCACACAGTGCGCACACACACACACACACACTCGTACACACATGTACACGTCACTGTTCTCTGATGTGTATGTGGATGGTATCTCTTCACTGCATCTCACCTGTTCCTCATTTCTTCTTCCAGCCCTTGCGTCAGTTCGTCCTCCTCCATCCTTCCTTCTACGGTTATCTGTGTTCGCTACATCCACATTCTAATATTTGAAAGAATTTCAGAGGGAACTTTCTTTGCTCCACGAATGCATCAAGATACGAAGAACTCAAAGCCTTGTACCCAGAGCTGGCCCTGACCTCCAGTAAAATTCCGATAAGAGCTCTAACCTCTAAACCACGTAAACAATGTGCCATCTCCACACAGTTACACCCCACAGCCTAGTCCTCCCACAGCAATCCTCCCTCCTTCTCTTCGTCGATCAGTCTAGGAATAAGTAAACCTCTACAAAACAATATGGGATGAAATCAAATATTATTTAGTGGAAAGAATCGTTTCTATAGATAAGTCACCAGGTAATATTAGCATAAAACGAAAACCTAAAATGATAGTGAAACATGAGGAGTTGTGCAGTGCATGTGGGAGTCGGTTTAATCGCCATCCTCAACAGTGGTTAAGCAAATGTCAATAGTCAGCACACACGGGATGCAATGATACATATCCCTGTTTTACAGATGGTTTAGCCAACACAATTTTAGTCAGTTTTTTTCCCCCCCATTATTATAACAGGGATTTTTAAAGAAAATTATTTTTGTATAATTAACCTCCTAAGACCCAAATTCTTTTTTGGTATGCATTTTTTAATTTAACCATTAAGCAGAATTAAGTATTATGGTAGAGACAACCCAAAATGTGATGTCCACTCATGTGGACACCAGGCCTTTGGAGGTTAAGGAAGATACCCAAAAAATGCGAGCGATAATCTTACAACACTAAATAAAAAAATTGAAAATAATCTGGACTTTCCACTTTACTCGGATTTCCAACTAAATTTAATTTCTTTGCCCTTGCCCCATCCGTCCACCAAGGTTTGGAGAAATGTCTTATCGCACTTCTCGTGTAATCCCAATAAACCCACCAACGAACAAGGAAACGCATGGAAGCGGGTGAAAACATGACCTCCTTCACAGAAGTAAGAAGCCAAATGACAAAAGCTCATGGTTGACATTCATGGTTCACTGGTGGATGCTTAAATGTGAATTGCCTTAATACAAATAGCTTGGTAATATAGCAGAATGAAGGAATAGGAATACTGTAAATGCCAATGATGCTGGAGGCTTCAGCTGCTTCTCCTCCATTTAATACAAGATGGCCGCCTAGTGGGAGACAAGATAGCATGGAATAACACTGGACAGGGGGACATTTGAAGGCCATAGGGGGTTAATGCTTTGAACTCCATTCGGTGACTAGGACACAATGTGCCCCCTGCAGAGTTAGCATAGGCTGTGGAATAACAGCTCTACAAAGAGAGGCTGCAGAACTATTGGGGTCAGCCTCTGTGACACAAAATGGCTGACTGCAGCGAGGTTCTGGCATGAAATGACATTTGTCAGGGAGACACTGGTGGCTGTAAGGGGTCAAACTGTGCAACTCCAACGATGGATGAATAACAGTGATAAAAAGTAATCTACCTAGTATGTTGTGATATGTGACTTAAAATGGTGATGCTGTTTTCACATGATATGGTGATAACCACCAGACCATCTTTACGCTATAAAGCATCGACTTGGACATACTCATATATTCAGACACCTCTAACTTCTTAATCTCTCAAAATAAACAAGGAATTTTAATGTCAGATTTGATTTGCTTCAAAATTCTTAGCAAAATTGAGTGAATCTCTACCCGGAAACCAAATCCTGATGATGATCTAATAGCTGAGCAGCAGCATTTCACAGTAATGTAATTTTCTTTCATTCATACAAAATGAATGTCGGTTTTATGCGACCAAAAACCACCCACTTGTTTTGACATGATTACTCGGTGGCATTAAAAACACCGCAAACGTTGATTTTTTTTTTCCAACTGATCCAAAATTTTCCCCTTGATTTTTTTTAAAAATAGAAAACTAAAATACTGTGAAAACTATTGGTAATTTTTATTTGGTATGATGAGAGTTTCAGTGGTTTTTCCGTGTTGTGACACTGAGTCGATGGTTGGACCTTGAAGCAGTAAAAGTTGCTTTAAGGTGACTTTTGTGTGGAGCACCATTACACTATGAGTTTAGAGTTATAAAGGACCTGATGTCAGACAATATCATTGCTCATTATGAACTGCAGCTACCTCAGCAGTGCCTCCCTTTCTTGGGGTACATGAACCGATCGCCTAGGGATGAAACTCCGCCATGGAACCGAATGAGACAGAGATACACTGCTCGTCCGTGGGGGGTCTAGGAGAGCTGGGTTTCCCTGTGGAGCCTGTGTGCTGCTCACTGAGTTTCCCATGACCGTTCGTTTTTAGATATATGATGGCTCATGAAGGCCGAGGCACAATACAAATGACAAAGCACACCAAGAGAAAATAGTACAGTGAAGCGCTGCTTTCAGTCTGCTTTGCCTCAGCTTCACAACATCCACACGTTGTTGTAACACTCATCCTTTCACAGTCTAATGGAACGTTTTATTCTACTGTCTGTCTTCATTTTTAACTTTCAAAAGAAATTATTTTTCTAAGGAATTCTGTTGGCAGAATAGGTGAAGACCTGCATCTGTTATCCAACGCAGGTTTTCGTACCTGTGATGTGACTTGTGATTTACAGACTGTAAAGAAATGGAAGAAACTCGGGTGATAAATACTTCAGCTCCAATATGATGTCATCGCTTTCCTTTTTGTCTACCCTGCAGGCGTTGGGAGTTTGGTTT
Organism: Chaunax sp. Z400; assembly: GCA_037577475.1. NCBI lineage: Eukaryota > Metazoa > Chordata > Actinopteri > Lophiiformes > Chaunacidae > Chaunax > Chaunax sp. Z400. Next base: position 16,399,393 of record CM075191.1, on the reverse strand, counting down.
GGCTTTATCATACGAAGAATATTTGTTTTCGACCCGTAAGGCAACAGCCATCAGACAGACATCTTCGGCAAATACATTGGTTCACTTCTCTAGGTCAAAAGACACAGGTAAGATTTTAAAATCTTTTTAGCTTTGATTTTCATTTTGTATGTCAACATTTCAGATTCAAACTATGTGGACCTGTTTGGTCTTGAGTTAATTGCATTAGGAGCTGAACTGAAGTGAAAACCCTTTGACTCTAATGTTCATTGTCGCAGAAAAGCATCAAAGTTGCAGTATGACTGTGATTCCATTAGTTAATCTTGTTACAGAGATGAACTTAAAGTCAAACATCAGTGGCATTCATACACAGCATATAAAACAGTACATTTAGAGTAAATGACAAATCTCCTTGTCCCATTACTGGAAGCTTCTCAAGCCATGGCTGAGTAGTATTGTCTTAAGGAAATGAAGTTGGATAATTGTGACCAATCACAGCTTTGACCTCCATCTTTACATCTTGACGACATAAGTACAATCCAGGCTGAGACACTCTTCTTTACACTGAAGACACCATTTGGCTCGATTTTCTCACTATTGCTTCAATGATTTGGTCTTTTATCATCACTTCTGTTAGAACATTAGTTACAATTAAAGTAAATGCAGCTGCTGTTGCAAGATTGATTCTCTAAAAGACTTGAAAAGGATTTGATTCGGTGCTGTTTTGGTATACCTTCTGAGCCCTCCGCTCATACAATAAGAATTGTAACAGGAAGTGATGTAAGCATATCGGAATGTAACCTCATTGCATTTATACATGTTCATTGGCTGCGAGATGTTGCCATGGGGAAGTCCTCTTGCTTGGTATGAAAACATTTCAACATGGGTTTTGCCTTTTAGCAGCTTATTCAGCAACACATGACCTCCTTGGAAACCACAGCAGGTGGCAACCAATTACAATGCTGCCTGCAGAGGAGGTCAGCCAATCAGCTTTATGGAAAGCTAACCCAATCATAATACCAGGTTTTTTTGTGTGTCCACATGCGCTGCGTCAATTGTATAAACTGATTATGGCGAATGGTTTGGTTTTGGTTTACGTTTGGTTTCAGCAGACTGGACTGGCAGTTAGGGTAAAGAGGCATGGGCATGCTGGGAACAATGGGAGACGCCTCACGCTCTTCTGACATCATACGATTTACAGACCACTGAGCAGTGAGAGCTTATAGATCTAGTATCGTAAATGTCAAGCAGCTAATCATTAAAAAAGACGTAAATGAAAAATATTCATATTGTATGCAAATACATGATTGTCATGTTAAAATGCTAAAATTTATTAAGTTAATGTATTTCAGTATGTAATTTTTAAATCAATTGTAATGGAATTAAGTCTTTTAAAATCCTACGGGACAGAAATTACAGGGTAAAACACAGTAATATGTGAGTAGAAAGTCTTTAGTTGTGTCACACTCAGTTACAGACTATGTCTTTAGCCAAACTTGTCTTTTTAGCGTCCAGATTTTTCCACACTAAAAATACATAGACAACTAAAAAATAATACATACGCATATTTTGATTATGCACTTTGTAATTGTGTTAATTCTAATGTTGTAAAAACAGAAAGAGGGAGCAATAAATGAGGGAATAAAACATTAAATGTTGAAAAATAAATATTCTTTTTTTTGTTATGAAGCCCATACATGTTCACAGAGCATCCATTTCCTTTCTGTTGTTCCACTCAGTGAGAGAAGCTCAAATGATATACTGCTGTGGTCCAGGTTGCAAGAAAAATCTGACACATCATTTCTCATTTCAGCAACTGAAAAGACATTGAATAGAGAACGTATTTCAAGATTTCATGATCTGCACCCTACTACCAACCATCTATACTACCTAATAACGCAGCAGTATGACATTAGAGCTTCCTACCATGAGTCTGACAACAGAGAAAAATAGCCGATGTCTGGATGTGACCTATGAGTAACTTAAAGTTCTCTTGTATACCACTTATTTCGTGCAAAGATATCCTTTATATGAAAAGAAGATGAGCTGCCCACCAACATGCAGAGCTGACTTTGCACTGCGTAATCTGAGCAATGTCAGATTTGTCTGAAATACACAAGGAAATGGGCAAAAAGCACACTTTACCATTCTTGTGCTCATACGTTTATTTGCACAAATACACCTGCATGAGAGGCATACACAAAAAAAGTGTTTAATGGTTGCCACATACATGGCATGACAACATTTTGATGGTTTTAGTCTTTCTATTTACTCCATACTATCTATCTATCTGTCTGTCTACCATTGCATGCTATTTTTATATTTTTTTTTGCCATGAGCAAATATCACAGAACAGTACTGAACTAATCTGTTATATTATCAGATATTATCTGAGGAAGAGAGAACTGCAAAAGTATTGCGGAAAACAAAGGTTAATGCTTCTTAGGAAATTGAGTTTTCTGTGCAATCTAGACAAAAGGATGAGAAATGAAAGGAAGAGTGAGACAACACTCATCCCCACCGACAACCAACAGGGATGTGTCCACACCGTCTTAGTTTCCGCTATTAACTCTGGCTACGGCATTACACTGCATACTCCGCGTTTAGATACCTATATATGATAGAAGAGATGAGCACTGTTGCCTCACAGCTAAAAAGGTCCTAGGTTCAAATCCACCTGAGGACCTTAGAACTTTTCTGTGTGGAGTTTGCATGACCCCGTGTCTGTGTGGGTTCCCTCCAGGTTCTCCGGCCTCCTCACACCACCAAAAACATGCAGCAGAGGTGATTTGGTGACTCTAAATTGTCCGTATAGGCGTGAATGTGAGTGAGAATGGCTGTTTGTCTTTCTATGTGGCCCTGTGATGAACTGGCGACTTGTCCAGGGTGAATCCCGCCTCCTGCCCAAAGTCAGCAGGGATAGGCTACCGCGACCCTGCAAAGGATAAGCGGTTACAGAAAATGAATGAATGAATGAGATGAACTGCCGTAGAGAACAATAGGCTGTGTGTGTGTGTGTGTGTGTGTGTGTGTGTTAGTATACATGCTTGTTCATATGCGCATGTTGGAATTAAATTTATGTGTGTATGCTGGAGAAGCTTTTGTACAACAAGGTCTATCCTAGGTGTTGTGCACACAGCTCAATTATATGTGTGTACAACGCTTGTATTTGTGGGATGTATATATCAATCCTTTGTGTGTGTGTGTGTGTGTGTGTGTGTGTGTGTGTGTGTGTGTGTGTGTGCACGCATGTGTATCAAAACCCCCTCTGGCGCTTATTTGCCACCTCTATGACAGAGCATACAGCTGCATCTCACGACAAACTAGGCCAACAGCAGTGGAGTTTGGCACCTGTTATCCGAACCTCTGAAGACTTTGTTAAATCAGAAACTCCCACGTGTAAAGAACTGTCTTTGTGCCTTCTATCCTGACCTGAGTTTCTTGTCTATACTTGTTTCCTTTCCTTTCTTCTATCTATAATGCAAAGAATCTGTTCATCTGTCTGTAATTCTTCCTAGCTCGAGAACCGTTCATTTGAACTTGGCGTGTGAGTTGCTTGGGGCCAAAGGAAGTGCGAGGTTGAATTTTGTGCAATTTGGATACGCAACATTCTCAATATTAATACATTTAGAATAAACAGGCAAACATCGTTCTGTCCAGAAGCAGGGGCTGGGACGTATCGATGTGAGTGACGTCATCGATCGTGACAACAGTGTCATGTGGCCCATCCATCCTTAAAGCATGATTCCCCTGGAGAACAGGCTGCAGCTAAAATCCCCGACCTCAAATGTTGGAGTGTTTTAAACAGAGACTGAGCGATGTGGTGCTGTGTAAGCTCTGCAAACTGGATATATCTTATCCCAGCAGTACACCCGATCTGCGTCGGCTCGTGAAATGAAAACATCTAAGCACTTTGTCAAGACGGCAAGTCCCGTTTACTTCTTTAACGTGTAGAACATGTTTCTGATGGCAGTAGTCACTTAGTAATTGAGGCAGTAAAAAATGATCGTGTCCGACTTGACCTGTCGACCCTTGCATTGCTAGATAATGCAACTGTATCATGTCAGGTGTGAAGTTGTTTCTATGAGTGTTCCTCTAGAAAGCTGCGACCAGTAATACTACAGGCCAAGCAAATGGCCAATTCTGAACAGGCATTGAACCCCCAGGTTCCGGGGGTCCCCAGCAAAACAGATAATTATTTAACAAAATGTAAGAAAATGACAGAATATGTGCCTGTTTTGGTCATAGGTTTCATACGCTCTCTGTAATAAAACATCTTAAAGCTGAATTCAAATCAGATTGGGGACCCTGGGACATATCTCTGAATGGGAGTGTGTGATCTAATTTGTGCATGTTTGGATACCATTGCTCTACATAATGGCCAGTGCAGGTGCCACTCACACTTTTGCTGCTGTGCACTACATATGGGCCCAGCTCTGTTGCTCTGTACAAACCAGTTTTTTGGAGAGACATCGTAAACAAATGAATAAGTTATAGCTGTACATCAAATTGGTTATCACGCTCTCGTGAGATCAAAATGCAAATACTTCTGAGTTTTGCTTCAAGGTGCTGATTTCCTGACTGCTGTTGGCAGCATCATATATTTGGCCGTACCAAATTGTAGTGAAATCTCCACCCCTGATGTGTGTGTGATGATTTATGCCAAAGACAACCAAAGCCCTTTGGAGAGAGAGAGAGAGAGAGAGAGAGCCAATAAGATCTGATCTTGGTGAGCACAGTATCCACTCACTGTTGTTCAGGAGACAGATTTTTATTTGAAGCCATGACTTGTCTCTTTTGAAATTGCCCAGCAGTCTCCATATCAACACCAGAATTGGAGGAAACAGAATTCATTTGTAGCATCTGAAGTAGATGCATCACTGCTGCAGCCCAACGTTTTGGTTCAGGCTGAAAAGGGTGTTTTTTTTTTCTTGACATATAAATAAGCTTGTTGCAGGTTTTCACTGCTGTATTTTGCATCTGAAACCAAACTAGGACAAACCAAAGCTTCAGAGATACAGTGGTGACATTTGGCATTCACAGCAAATCTCCAGAGTTCCTCTAAGAACTTCTATTCTTATCCTTGTATCCTTTGGTATGTTTGTTTCCTCCTGGATTCTTTATAACTGACTTCCCTACATTCTTTATTCCTGACAATCCTCTGAAGGGTTGAACTTGTAAATAATTCTGTGTCCATTCTACTTCACTTCTTAGTCTGTAAATTTTCAGTTTTTAAAAATTATTCATTTATCTTGTCCGCATTAAGTGCCATTGTCATGTAGCAACAGGGACTAAAGACTAGAATGACGAGTCAGTCCAATGGTGTGATGATCCAACAGTGGAGGTAAGCTGTCCATCGAACACTTTGTATAACGGAAAGATATGTTAGCAACTACAGATACAGTATATTACCACTACACCTGCTGGGTATATTCACAATGCCCACAGCATGAATAGACCATTCCTAAAAATGTTGATGATTCCCTGGCCTCAATTTGGCCAGACAAGTCCAAACATCAGAAGAATACTGGTAAATGCAAGAATGTTCATCTAATAAATGGAGTTCCATTTGAACATTTGAACACAACCACCATGGTTCTGACTGTAAAATCTCATCTACTAGATATCTAATGATTAGACTGTCATTAAAATGTGGCACAGACCTTTATGGTCACCTGAAGATGACATCCGCACACTTTTCAAGTATTACAACCATGAGGTTGATATTTGTCCGACAACTATTGGATGGCTTGTCATGACAAATTGGAGAGACATTTGTTCCTCCCTCAGGATGAGTTTTCATAAATTTTGTGATCCCTTCCTCTAGCAGAATCTTCATTAGCTGTACATTGTATTTAGAGCTAATTAGCGAATATATGCAAACATACTTAACTAAGATGATGTACAGGGCAAACAATGTGCTTATACAACACTGGCATTAGGCATGTAGTATCAATTAGCATTAAATCCTGTCTGTGTTTTCAGGGTATTTAAATAATGAAGCTAAACTGCTGTGCCTCATGTGTAAATGGAACAGATGAAATTTCTGAAGGGAGATTGATGCAGGTAATGTAATTAATATTTTCCTAACCGATGGTGTATTTACCTACGGTGAACAGGTGCTCCTAGCATTTAAAGGGAATGGGAGATGACACTCCACATCTTGCACCGTACTTTGCGCCCAAATTATGAGCCATTTAAGTAGCAAAGGGGAGTTGGACACACTCTAAATGCACTTGTGCCATGACATAAGACAAGGTGCCTTACACATGGCCTCAGCCCAGCTTCTGCTAAGGCAGAGAGCAAGATAGTACATGTACAGACAAAAGGCAGGGTGCAACTTTGACAGTATATCACAACGCTAACACATACAGAAAGAAAGCTAATTCACACCTACACCTTCAACCAAACCCATCTGCTTGTGGGAGCAAACACACTGAAGAAATTGATCCTGACCCCCTGTAAAGGTTCCATCTGGTTTATTTCAGTAGATTTGAGGTGTTATGAAATCCCACTTATCTTTACATATTAATTTTTTTTTTAAATATGCCCTCCATTAAACAAGTTAATTTGAATTTTAAATCAAATTAAATTAAATTAAATTAAATTAATTTTAATTTAAAAGCAATTAGAAAAAGAAAATGTACAATTTAATGTCCACAGCATGTGCAGATGCACATGTCGTCTCTTTGTTCTGGAGGCGGGGACCTTTTTTTTTTTTTTTTACTGTTGGTGGAGTGGCGGTCAGCACTGTCGCTACACAGCCACAGGGTTCTGGGTTCAAACACACGCTTGAGGCCTTTCTGTGTGGAGTATTTTCTCACTGTGTCTGTGTGGTTTTCCTCTGGGTGATCTGGCTTCTTCACACAGTCCACAAACAGACATCAGTGACTCTAAATTGAGCTGATATTATAAATGTAGTTTAAAATGAGCAAAAATAATAATACAACCCTCTTTCCAAAAATGTTGGGATGCTGTGTAAAATGTAAATAGTAACATAATGTGATGATTAGCAAAACATTGAAACCCCATATTTAATTGAAAATAGCACAAAGACAACATTTAATGTTGAAAATGAGAAATTTCAGTGTTTTTTTGAAAATTATATGCCCATTTTGAATTTGATGCCAGCAACATGTTTCAAAAAAGCTGGGACAGTGGCAACAAAAGTCTGGAAAGTTATGAAATGCTAAAAGAAAACACCTGGTGGAACATCTCAGAATTAATCAGGTTAAATGGCCACAGGTTAGTAACATGATTGGGTATAAAAATCTTTCCGAAGTAAAGGTGGGGAGGGGTTCACCACTCTGTGAAAGACTGCGCTGGCAAATAGAGCAACAATTCAAGAACAATATTTCTCACCATAAAATTGCAAAGAATTGGGAGATTCCATCGTCGACAGTAACTATCATTAAAAGATTCTGAGAATCTGAAGAAATCTCTGTTCCAAAGGGACAAGGTCGAAAACCAGTATTGGATGTTTGGGCCCTGGCACTGCCTTAAAAACAGACAGGATTCTGTAGTGGACATCACTGTATTAAAAACAGACAGGACTCTGTAATGGACATCACTGCCTTAAAAACAGACAGGATTCTGTAGTGGACATCACTGCATTAAAAACAGACAGGATTCTGTAGTGGACATCACTGCATTAAAAACAGACAGGATTCTGTAGTGGACATCACTGCATTAAAAACAGACAGGATTCTGTAGTGGACATCACTGCATTAAAAACAGACAGGATTCTGTAGTGGACATCACTACATTAAAAACAGACAGGATTCTGTAGTGGACATCACTGCATTAAAAACAGACAGGATTCTGTAGTGGACATCACTACATTAAAAACAGACAGGATTCTGTAGTGGACATTACTGCATTAAAAACAGACAGGATTCTGTAGTGGACATCACTGTATTAAAAACAGACAGGATTATGTAGTGGACATCGCTGCATTAAAAACAGACAGGATTCTATAGTGGACATTACTGCATTAAAAACAGACAGGATTCTGTAGTGGACATCACTACATGGTCTCAGGAACACTTCCAAAAGTCATTGTCTGTGAACACAGTTTGTCGCTGCATCCACAAATGACAGCTGAAACTCTACCATGCAAAGAGGAAACCGTATATAAACCAGATCCAGAAAGGTTGCAGACTTCACTGGGCCCGATGGACTGAGGCGAAGTGTAAAACTGTCCTGTGGTCTGACGAAATTTGAAAGCCACGTCCTCCATGCTAAAGAGGAGAGGGACCATCCGACTTGATATCAGGAAACAATTCAAAAGCCAGCATCCGTGATGGTATGAGGGTGCATTAGGGCACATGGCATGGGTAACATGCACATTTGTGAAGTCACCATTAATGCGGAACGATATACACAGGTTTTGGAGCAACTTATGCTGGCCAAGTAGACAATGCCTGTTTCAGGGAAGGCCAAACGAAACCACATTCTGCACGTAGTAAAATAGTCCGGGTGCTAAACATGGTCTGCCTGCAGCACTGACTTGCCACCCATTGATAATTTTTGGCTCATTATGAAACGTAAAATATGACAAAGGAGACCCTGAACTCTTGAACAGCTGAAATCCTACATCAGGCAAGAATGGGAAAATATTCCACTTTCAAAAACGACACCAATTGATCTCAGTTCCCAAATGTTGTTAAAAGAAGAGGTGATGCAACACAGTGGTAAACATGACCCTGTGTATATGTGTGTGTTTTTGTGTGTGCATATATATATATATATATATATATATATATATATATATATATATAAAATAATGTTTGTAGCAGTGTTGCATTATTATGCAATAAACAGACATGTCTGACTGCACAACTTTTGTACATTAAGAATTGAACACGTAATAATCAATCGGGTTTTTGTGGAAAAATACACAAGACCATGCAGAAGAAACATTTACACACAGACGTGGACAGGGAAGGAGATTGTGCATAGTGTGATAACTTCATCTCAGTGTGGGGGCGTCTTGCTGGAGAGCGCCTGGGGAGAAAAGGATTATGGGTAGGGAGCAGCGTTGAGACCGCACGCTGAGAGAGAGGACGCTTGACCCAGACAGATGCTCACATAATCTCACACACAATGATGCATTGCTTTACTTGTTGTGTTCCAGTCAAATAAACACAAACTTCACTCTATGAAACATCATCACAAATATTACACACTGTCTCACACAAACCGCTCTGATCCTCTCTCCCCCTGTTCCACAATGATTCTATCTATCAGGGAAAGGGAACAGAGAGGAGTACTCCCATGACGATTCATCAGGTGTTCAGGTCTCTCCTCTTTGTCAGTTCTTTCCATTTCTCTTCATCTTTTCACTGTTTTCTTCTGGCTTTTGTCTGACTGCAGTGCATTCCACTTGACTACCAGTTACCATGGCAAATGGCACACACAAAGAGCACGATCTGCACGACTCCATCTGATCTGTGATCTGTCCGTTTCACTCACACATGCCCGCATGCGGCAGCGGCAGCATCACAGTGGGTGAACTCTGAACGTTTGTTGCAGAGAGGTTTAGTGAAGAAGTGTGGAGGAGAAGGAAAAGGCCAAAGTTGAAAAAGGAGGACAAGAACGGCAATAAAAAATGATCTGACTTTCATCGGGTCCGCATTGCTGTAGGAAAGTAGAAGAGGGAGAATGAGTGAGACTGAGACTGAGATTCCCTGTAGTGTAAATGTCAAGACCTTCCTTTGACTTTCTGCTTTTTTTTATGGTGCTGCTGCTATAGAGCGTCATTATACTTCTGAATTGCTCAGAGTGGAACTTGAATCTTTTTGATGAAATGGATGAAGCCACAGGAACTGTTAATATTGCGATTCCAAAACGTTGTCCATACTTTCAAATAGTTTGCAATTTTGTCTGATCTTTGAAGTATTTCAGTGAATAACTGTCAAATCTGGAGAATTTAGAGTTTACTGTTTTATCAAAGCTTCCTTTTTCACCTTTTTACATACAAACAATCCAATGAAGAACTGCTACCTGACGCCAGATCAAACCAGATCACCAAAAACCAGCATCCTCACCTTCTGACCTCTAAAGGCGTCTTTTTTTCCGGCAAGTCCTTATATTCATCAGTTGTGTTTTACATCTGAAAATGAACTCCACCAATTCAAAACCTAAGCAGACATTTCTAACATTGAAACTAAATGGAACCATTTCTGACCTGTGATACCTAAAATCAGCAACTGTATCATTAGCACTGCAGAGCCAGCCGTCTCCTAAAAATGATGCTATTATACTACCAACAACAGAAGATACATAATGCAGACTAATTATCTTTTCAATTAACATTAATGGCAACTCGAAAACATGTTTATTAAGAGCATATCAAAAGCACTTCCCTCCCCAAACACCTCCAATGTGGTACATAAATATAATAGTAAAACAAAAGTTATCTCTATTAATCCAGGCAGACATCATGTTTCCTTTAGAAATGTTTTTCTTAGCTATTTAGTCGTGTGAAAATGTATTTTCGAATAGACATTGTTGGCAGAGCATGAAAAGCTTCCACACATTCATTCAAAGTCTGTCAAAACCTTTTTTTTTTCTTTTTTATTTAATAAATGTAGACTGTAAAAAAAAAATTAAAAATGCATAAAAATGTATCTGGGTGAGGAGCTTCTCTTTCCTTGCAATGCCTTCTTGTTGTGGATGATCTTTCAAAGAGACTCTGCATTGTGTTTAAAGTAAAGAAAAAAGCTATATTTGCATTCAGAATTACAGAAAATGAATGTAAAAGTACACATTAATGTAAAAATAATAAGACTTACATTTTAATGTATTTTTTTGTATGGACATAAATCCTGACATAAGCTACATATTTAATTACACTTAATTACTGTACTTTTACATATATTTGTAAGAAACAATAAAAAATATGTATATAATAATAGTAATTATTATTGCAGCTACATCCTTCTACCACGTTTCATGCAAATCCCTCATGTACTTCTTCTTAAATCATGCCGACAAACAAACAAACAAACAAACAAACCAACCAATGAATAACCTCCTTGGCAGAAATAACAATAATTTACACTCATCCTGAGATAAAAGCTCTTCATATAATACATAGTGTTATTTTTCCGTCTCTTAAACTGAACAATATTCCACAGTTTAACGCCATTGACTGAAATACACGTCTGCCTTAATGTAGCAATGTGCATACAAACTTTTGAACTTTCCCCCTGTAATCATCATTTGATCTTTATATAAACATCTTCTATGGATCTTCAGATAAAAGACTACTTCTAGCTTTACACATTACTAATAATATTTTCAAATCAATGAAACCGTTAAATATATACACGTGATTTCATAAACATGCTGATGGTATGTTCTTTTGCATCCAGCTTGTTTATGATTCTTATAGTTTTCTCCCATTATGACTCACAGAAATATTGCTTCAAAAACTCTTCCAATATGCATTTAACTATTTATTATTATATAAAATTTAGAATTTCACTTTTGTAATTATTTATAGCTACAAAATAAATAAGAGACAAGAGCCACTGTTAAATCACAAATAATCAAAATAAATAATCAACCTCTGATGTCAGTGGTGGCTGACTTTCATTTACCTGCTTCAGTTTAAAGGGTCACTTGATATAGACTGGAGCTATTGTTAAAGCTAGCCACCTGTGCTTTTCTATGTCTATGACTATGATATATAGGGTTACCTTTGTCCGTCCGTCCGTCCATCCATCTATATGAAAGATTTGATAGAGATCATGGTCTATCCACATCAGCACAAACTAAGTTTTGCCATCAATGGGGGCGTCTGTGTCCTTGTGGATCAGGAGACAGAGCAATCTTCAAGTTATCGAAAGGTTGGTGGTTTGACCCCTGGCCCCTGCAGTCCACATGCTACTGAATGGCTATCACTCCTGATTAGCAAGTGGTGTCTTGCCGTGCATGGTAATCTCTGTATGTGAGTGGGTAAATACTGGCTTGTGTTGAAAGACACTTTTAGTGGACAGTCAAAATAGAAGAACATTCTTTAACTATCCTTAAATACAGGACACATGCTGTAGATTAAAATACAGTTATCATACTGTGAATTCACTGCAACGTATTCACAAAACTGTGACTACGTATAAATAGTATGGAGAAAAGTAATGAACTGTATATTTATTTCCATAGATATACTATAAATCTGAATTACAGACAGAAACTGTAAAAAAAAAAAAAAAATAGTACTTTTCAGGTGAATGTGGTATAAGGCAAGTTACAGTTTCAGTTCATATAACGGCTTTTTATAGAATGCTCAGAAGTATTTCTTAAGGAAACTTACACAATTCTTATGACGTGTTATGTTCTGAACTTTTACCGAGGAGTGATAGAGATCATTCTTACAGAAACATTCACAGACTATAGGATGTGCACTGCCAAGGCCAGGACAGCTCTGCAGGGGTGAATAATGCTACCCAGAACATCATCAGTACCCATCTCCAGGAGAAGATTAGGGCCAGATGCGAAAATCCCATATTAATAGTTAGTCGTACTTGACAAGCATTCGACAGATTTCCATGAAACTTGCTGGGGGGGGGATTGTTCGTATGGCAGAGAAGAACACGTCAAATTTTGGGGTGCATCCAGACAAAATGGTGAATCCAGGAAATGATTTTCTCCTTATATAATTTTACGAGAGAGAGCTTTTTTCACTATTTCCATCTATGATGCATAGATCATAGATCTAGACCCCCCCCCCCATGGATGTTAATGGAGGTATATTATCATGTATATGGTTCTGAAAGTTGCCACTGACTGGAAAAGGTTAAGGTCTTATCTCTCCAACAGCTGTCTTCTGACCTCTTGTTCAAGTTCAATCACACACAGAGAAGCCGTCTCCATCCCTTTCTTTCTGTCAGTCTATCCGTCTGTCTCGCTCTCAAACAGTTCTTTTAATGAAAGAATTGGTCTCAAAAGTGGCTGGAATATTATGAGTGGTGCAATAGCTATGGAAATTAAGTCAGCATGTTCGAGACATGGCATTTTCTGAAGGACCCCAAGGACCCAGCAGTCACAATATGGTCTGACCTGTCAATCTCGTTCTTCCCTTTCCTGCTTCATATGTCAGAATTTTTCCATCCACCTGATCACAGAACAAATCCACAGACACAAACGCTAATATACCCACTCACACATATTGGCACTCATGGACACTCTTGTGTCATGGTCAGTCAGAAAGAAGCTGTCACCTCTACCAATCCTGCAAACCTTTATATAACATGAACCTATAATAATAATAATAATAATCTCCATTATTCTAAACACAAATCACACAGTTTGTGTTGGGTGACAGATATGCAGTAACTTCTGTTTTTAATTAATCTGATGGTGTTAACTGCTAATCCCATAGCTACCCATTTAAATCTTGCGTGCACCTGAAAGTCCCGAGGCAAATTGCTCTGGGATTTACCCAGTTTGCAGGAACTCTGAGGCAGACTGACTGGAAAAGTTTGCCTGTTTTCATCCAAATAAATGTTGTCCTGCCAACAAAAGAGCTTTTAAGGCCTTGTATCATAGCTGGAAGACACTGAGACAGTGAAAGGATACATTGAGTCAATATTAATACCCAGTGTCTCATAAAAACAAAGTACCTATGTCCATGGTTGCAGTTTTAATTTCAAGTAAAAATTGCACAAAATCTTAAGGACAGCTTTTCGTGTTCACAACAGTGTTGTAGGGTCAGCTTGCAACAACGTCCGGATCGTCATGTTATACTTCAATCAGGAGAGACAAGTGAATGCAGTAAAGATAATTGTTTATTGCAGTGCCAGACAGTCGCTTAGACTCTACAGGGGGGTTAATGATTGAAAGGCATCTGCCCTCTATGACGATCTTCCATATCTAGGTGGGAAAACTCAGAAATTCCTGAATTTCTTAAGGAAATTTAAGAAAGTCAAATTTCCACGTCAACTACTACGGACAAGCCAAAGAAAGCATCCTGACTGGAACCATTATGAATTGGCATGATTTGTGCCAAGCCCAGGACCAGAAACCTCTGCAGCTGCTGATTAAAACCACACAGACCACCACCGGTGCTTGAGCTGAGCCCAAATGGTATTTGAAGCCAATAATCACCCCAGCAATGGTCTTTTTCTTTTTTCTGTCTGTCAAATGATACAGGAGTATCTGCTGTTGTACCACAAGACTGCAGGGAAGCTTCTTTTCTCAGGCTGTAAGACTTCCTGCATTTATTATTTTTACTTATTATTGTCCGATGAAGAGAGACTCAAACTTGCATTTTACTGTGCAACCCTGTGTTGGAGAATTACAAATAAATGAACCCCATGAACCCTGCTGCTAAAAAATAAATAATGTATTTATCAATTCTATTTAATTGTTTAAATATTTCCTTGACCTATTCAACAAGTGTGGATTAATGTTCTGAGTTTGGACATGCCATTTTACAATAGTTGGTGAGAAACATTAGAATCACAAAACATTTTATGTTATACAAGACAGTACATGTGACTGCGGCTGTAAGTAATGCATGTTATTCTTATTTTGACTTTATGTTCATAGAGTTTCAGAGGTATAAATGTATAGGATGATAGCACTGTTTGAAATTCTACTTCTACCGGGGAACTTTCATTGAGAGAGCAACCAGGGTCTGATCTCGTCACCAAGGGTACCTGAATCAAGGCAGGTGCTGCTCCTTCACTGTCCCACTGGGATTCATTTGGCACCTCCTCAGTCAGAAGCCTGTTTCTCTAACCTGTATGCCACTGGGCTGTTCTTGAGGTATTCAACATGAGGTCTATATGGTATTAGACAGATGACATGACACAGAGTATATGAAAATGTGTAAACTTCATTGTGTTGGAACATTTAAGTCTTGCAAAATCACCAGATGTGTGGCGAGTTGCTGGCCGCAAAAAAATAATTTTGAGCAAAAACTAAAATGCTAACAGTTTTAGAGTAACATGTTTTTGAACACTTCTTATGTCTTCCTGCTTTGGTAAGGATAAAAAAAAAAATTTAATAAACTCTAACAGGACAGAGACTATACAAGACAAAAATGGAAAACATGTAATAAACCCATCATCTCCTAATTTGCATTGTGAAAAATTCATTTCAGATGAAAACATAACATATGATCATTGTGATGTCTTTTGTGAAATGTCTACGTGGGTGTGAGTCTCATTCGAGTTGGGTAGCGTATGGATGAAAATGTACCTGCACATACGTATGATGTCCATGTCGATCACTGTATCATTTGTGTTTCACAAGCAGATTGTATGCGGGGTTGTGAACTGGCATTCATACTATCTGAATAATATGACCTTTAAATAGAAAGAAAACTTTGCACAATTGAGTTCAGACCAGTCTTTTTGTTGGCAAATGGTGCAATCTATTCCTGTTACTTCAAGATAGCATTGCACCAACAATTCGCCTTAGCACACCTCGTATTTATGACTAACACGGCCATGGGTGGACTTTTGCGACTTACACAATGCGGAAGCTGAGCTTGAAATTGATAACTACATCAGTTTGAATCCAGAAATGACACTTGCCAGATTTAGCTCCTAGAGTTTGTGGTTTTTGCATTTTGCTTTACTGTGTGAAACTGATGAGGAGGGCAGCCACTTTTGAGACTATGATAAGAATTGCCACAGATAAAGATGATAGGAATTTTTTATTCTAAAAACTTTGCTTGCCAGAAAATATTTGACTTCAAATTCAAACAAGGTCAGTTGAGTGCACTAACTAAACCTTTCTGTCATTAAAGCAAAGTCCAGACAGAAAAACATTTAACATGTAAGACTACTATATAAGCACAAATACAATAACCTAGATTAAAGCATAAACTGTTGCACACATATTGAAATATTATTATATATTATTTATATATTGTGTATTATTATATTATTTATAATCACACTGATCACATTGATTGGTGGTATACTTTGGCTTATCTTTTTTAATACTTTTTGATAAGTTTTCATTTGGATTTACAAATCATACAATTTCATAATTTCAAAACTCATGTTTCAAACACTTAGTTATTAAATAGTAGTTGTAATAATAATAATAATAATACATTTAAAATACATTTATCGAACTACTGGAAAATTTACACATTTGCATGCTTGAAAAAGTCCCTGCATATTCCTGAGTGAATACTTTGAAAGTAAAAGAAGAAAAAAGAAAATTAAATTCACTCTTTACGATACACTGTACAATGCAGAGGCACAAAATTTTTGGCTAAGTTAAATATTTCTTCATATTATGAGTGGGGACTCCAAAAGTGGGTCACAGCTCCTGTTTTTGGTAGGTCTCACCATAACAAGACAGCATCCTAATGAGCTTGAGTCCATGGAAGAAGCAAAATTTATTCCATTTCCCAGGCTGAGAAAGTTTAAAGAGCTGCCACAGTAGGGGATTTTCAAGCAGCCCCCTCCTGTGATTCTTCAAATACGGCAACTGTTAAATGGCTTGGCTTGGAAATCGATATACAGTATAACACAGAGGATAGCCCTCTATTTCACTTAAATATTCAAAGCAATTTTATCCCTCTCTTCATTGCTACAGGCCTTTAGTGATGGGTCAGGACCAAAAAATAGGTCATGGGTTTGTTTGTAGTGGCTTCCAACACGACTGATAAGTTTCCCCGACCATAGCTTCCAGGGTGACAATCATTGTGTACTCAGCTTTGGTCCCAATGTATCCATCATGCTGTGCTTCATTCTTTAAATGCCTACTGGCCTATTGACACAGAGTAGGGACCACATACACAGAAACTAAAAAAAAAAATTATCCTCTATCTCATCTTTATTCAAGTGCATTCACAAAAGAAAGCAAAATACCCTCAAAATGTTATGCATCTCTTCATCATGAGTACAGGTTTTATATGAAAATATCTTTTTCTATAGGTTTTACATCAGTCTTAATAGGAGAGAGAAAAAAAAAACAAGCAGAAAATGAAGTAACATTGTTTACAGCGCAACACAACATTCAACACTGATTCCAAAAGAGCTGGGATGCTGTGTGACAGTTTTATAATCATACAATGATACAATCATCTGTTACCAATGAGCCTATTAACCCCCAAAATGTTCCACAGTTTTTTTTCCCCCTGTCCTTTCTTGTCCGTGTCCCAGCTTGTTTGACACTTGCAGCTGGCATCAAATTCAGAGTAACCATCCATCCTTTTTCTATAACAGCTTAGCTTGATTTCAAATGTTGGGACACGGTTTGAGGTGTGTCCAAATAAACTTATCTGGTACTGTATATGTATGTAAAGTGTTGACATCGAAAGTTCAAATGTAGTATGATTCCATCCATGCACCCACCCATCCATCCATTTTCCACTGTTTATCCAGGGTTGGATGACAGTGGCTGCTGGTAAGTATTCTCTCCCACATTTGAATTTAAACTGGTTATGAAATGGTCTCATTGTATTATTGATGCATCTTTATGACCTACATAAACAAAAGAGACCATCAGTGGGAATCTTGACTATTTCTATGTAGTTATTCTTAATTCCTGCAATGGTATCACACTAGAAAAACTGAAACTACGTCTTATGTGCAGATACTGAAAGGAATGTCTTGCGCTGTGATATCATGGGCAATAGAACAAATGGCTCCTCAAAGTGCAGTGAAGATGTCATTAGACTTTTCACACCCAGCAGTCACATTGTGTAAGAATCTGTACTTGCACCTGTCTGTGAACCCACGAGCATCATGGTCTTAAAACAAGGTGTGGCAAAGCGCATTGTTGGTGCATTGCTATCTTGAGGCAGCAGAGACAATGGAACCACTTACCAAGATGGTGCAATGTTTTTCCTGTGAAAACCCTCATCAGAAAGTAAGATTCGCTTACATAGGCCAGTTCACAACATGAGAACACTCGCGATTTTGGATCAGTTCTGACATAATCCGAATTTGCATTTTCTTCCACCCACCACCCAACCTGAACAAATGATTTTCTCTGAATTAGAGAGTCACACCCACATAGACATTTCACATCACCTCTTCTGTTACCTCTGAGATCTATCAGGACAGCTGCTTTACTCCAAACAATGTTACCATGGGGACCTGGACATTTTGAATGGGCAGAAGAAAACTGAATATTAATTAACATTAGATCCTATCAGCATGTTGCGAGATTTAAATGATTAAAGAAGCTATACAACCAGCACTGCTCCCAGTAGACCACACAATAGCGTGTATATTTTGTCTGTGCAATACTTTTGAGACACTTTATATCCCTCGTTTATAGTATTTGTATTTTTTATATTTTCCTCTCCCCACTGTGCTACTGTACACTGTGCTACTGTAATATTGAGAATTTCCCCACTGTGGGACTAATAAAGGAATAACTTATCTTATCTAAGGCTGCTGTGCCTTGTGCGTAAATGGCACAGATGGCGGAGATGCACTTATGGTTTCTACTCCTGCAGGTAATGGAATTAATTGTTAATTATGTATTATTTCAACCACCTGCATCCTATCAACTATGGATAAAAATGTTGATTTTAATGACCTGGTCTGTCTATGACACACACACAGCACAGATGTGCAGCAGCCCTCCTTTTTCTCCTCAATTAAATATTATTGCATCTGCTCAATTGCTGTCGATTGTAGCTCTTGCTGGGACATAGGATTGGGAGACAGTGAAGGCAGGTAGTCCACCAACCAAAGACCCCATAAAATAAGCTCTTTTAAAAAAACAAAAACAGCATCACTTTTGATTTATCTGATGAATAAGGTAAAAATGAATAGTAGATATTCAATTACTACATAATACTGTTTTTTGAAAAGGTGTTCGCATCCCAGTGGGGTTGAATTTCAAAATGCAATGTCAGCTGAGGACAATGCTTTTTAAATGTGTTTTGTCTCCATTTAGATGTCCTCCAGCATCATGCAGGGTCAATGTGTACACTGACATAAACACAAAATGCTTGTGAAATTGCCATGTCAGTGACTTAAAAAGTGATTATCTTGCTTTTGTTTTGGCAGAGTTGGAGACGCTTTGTCTGTAACAACACGGAGTTTTATAGCTATTGATGTAGTAGTGCAGCGTGAGAATAAACAGTGTAACTGCTGTTATGATGACAGAAACCAGTGCACCTGACAACATTAAGCTGGTGATAGAGGAGATGAACTGTCGTAGAGAACAATTGGCTGTGTGTATACATAGACGTATGCGCATACAGGTGTGTGTGTGTGTGTGTGTGTGTGTGTGTGTGTGTGTGTGTGTGTGTGTGTGTGTGTGTGTGTGTGTGTGTGTGTGTGTGTGTGTGTGTGTGTGTGTGTGTGTGTGTGTGTGTAAATGATGTAAATGTAAATCTTATAGCCTCCCATCCTCCTTTATTTTCCATGTAATGCGCCCAGTCAGCAGGACTTAAAGTAAATCCCCCTTGGGTAGTTTTCTCCCCAGAAACACACACTCTCCCAAAAGGCAAAATCTTACCATATTTGGCCATATTTCATGGACATTGTGTTTACACTTCCATAATGTTGGATTTTTTTTTTTTTTTTTTTGGCCTTTCATCCTTCCAATCCACCGTCAAAACCAAAACTCCCTTGCTGTGTTTCTACGGTGTTTCAAGGTTCTTATAATTACATGGCCGTCATGTATTTCTTTCATTGAATTAACGCTTTTTGGTTAGATTGAATGATTTCAATGATCTTGACTCCTGACCTTCCCTTGGTACCCCTGTTAGGTCAAAATTGTACAAAAATCTGTGAATGCAAAAAAAAAAAAAAAAAAAAATCTAAATCTAATGTGGAGATTTACATGATGTTTATTTGTCACATTCAATATTATCCATCAATTTTGGACATCTGTGTCAAAATGCTGAACAGGTTGTAGTGTGTCTGTTACGTTTTCAAATTGTCATTCCCACAACTTTATTTCTACTTCCCATGATGCTCTGCTGTTTACAGTAACATTTAGAGCACATTCCTGTAAATAATGACATTCTGTTGTTGTCTGCGTGTTGCAGCTTCATGATGGCTGTAGTGCTTGTCTTGCTTCTTACCCTAATGTGGTTAATGTTCATCAGGTTTCCATTAGTTCAGTACGTTATGGTGACAACATGTGTGGTGAGATGGAGAATGGTAGCAATGCAGAGAGAGAACAGGGTAGGGATGATGACACAGTCTTGCTTGAATTGCATATCATCCCTGAGTAACACTGAGTCCTGTGGCTGCCATATTGTTGTGCAGCAGCCTTGGTATTCTAATGTATTTATTTTGGCAGCCAGTTTCTCCTAGAACCAGCCAAAGTGCCTCACGGCCCACGGAGTGAGTGAAAGCCAAGCAGAGTGCTTGGTTTTGTTTGGACAATAACCCACATTGGGAACCTAGCAGAACTTTGATTGATCATCTTTTCTTTTATGGATTACCCTTTTATGTTTGCAGCTGATATCATTCTGCCAAGAAAGGCTTGTTGTTTGATGTTAATGAGCTGTTGATTTCCAAGTCGTTCTAATCAAACCAGTCTTGATGTTTGTTTTTTTTGTTTTTTTGGTGTTGTGTCCAAAGGTGCTTCCACAGACACTCCAAATGGGAGACTTTAGCAAATCTCGTCTTATTTCATTGTCTTTAGATACTGGTTAGGAAGCAAAGCCTGAAAAGTTTGTCCAAAGAACATGTTGCCCAGCTGAGCTGATGAGCTTTGATCGTGGTACCGTTCAACCCCTGGCATTAAATGCCCCAATCATGATTAGTTTGTCCAAGGATGGGATGTGGTGTGATAGGATATTTGAAAAGCACAAGTATCTCCTGCTCGGCAGGGTAATCACAACAAGAGCATGCTACTTAACTGTGTTTCAATGACACAGGACATGTGTCAACATTGAAAAAAGATGGCTACACACTCATTCAACAGGGTTGGTTAAGTCTTTTGACTCGTTATGTTTATTTGAAATGAATTGACACTGTGAATGCATAGGAAAAGAGAAAAAAAAATTTAAGAAAGAAAGAAAGCCTCAATGATATCAGTGTCTGGAAAAGACGCGCACACAGACACACACATGCATATACAGCTAAGAAAACACATTTAAACCCCCCTCAAGGCAAGTCCAGTCAAGTTCATCTGGCAGTTAATGCATAGCTGTTTGTAAACCGATCTGTGAATGGGGATTTGTGCAGGATGTGTGTGTATCTGCATAGGTACATGGGAAACAGCCCTGACACAGGGACTTCCCCAAGTGGTTCCAAGAATATTTTCATAGCTGTGTGTGTGTCCATTTTCCTGTGAGTAAAACAAACCACCTAACCACCTGAAGCTAACATTGTGTGTGTGTGTGTGTGTGTGTGTGTGTGTGTGTGTGTGTGTGTGTGTGTGTGTGTGTGTGTGTGTGTGTGTGTGTGTGTGTGTGTGTGTGTGTGTGTGTGTGTGTGTGTGTGTTGACAGACATATAGTAGACTGATGTCAAATGAGACACAAAGAAAAAGAACAGAGAAGTCCATCTACTTGTTTTACTTCCTTTAGGCAGCTAATGTTCAACAGCAGATATCAAATGGATTATTCCGAAAAACAGATGATAATGAAAAGTCCTGTGATACAAATTGCATCACAGGAAGCACCAGTGGACTATGAGGTTCAGGTTAGGCACTTAATGGTTAGAGAGACAGAGAATCATACTTGTCTGAGTTCATTTCCTCTCCAGAGTTTATTCTGGAGGGGACAGCACACATAACTTTTCTTACATTTTCTCAATTCCACGTGTCTCATACAAAAACATTCAGTATTAAGTCAATATAAAGAAATACATACAGTATGCTTTAACTTATGTATTAAGTTTATGTTTGGCTTGCCTTTCATTGAAAGATATTTCTCTAAAAAAAATGAACAGTTTTCCTAGTACTCAATATTATAGTGGGTCCACTGAATGCAGAATCATCTTTAGAGAGTAATGACTGTACAATTAAATCAGAGATTTATTAAGTTCAGCTACATTGTTTTGGAGTTTTTTTTTTATTATAGCTCTAAACCTATGAATATGAAGACATGATGTTAGAATTTTGTAGCAGGTATGACTATCTGAGTAAGATGTTGAGCACCACCATCAGTCCAACATGTCAAGACAAGATACACTATATTCTAATGGACAGGTTGCCAAAAGTACTTGACACAATAATGCTCACCAGGGGCCTCATTTATAAAACTGATCATAGATTCCATCCTAAAACATTGTGCATTCACAGACCTCAGAATGCACTTACGCAAGAAAATATTCAGATCTATAAAAGCGTGCCGCGCAAACCTGTATGCTGTCTTCTCTTTATAAATCCCAACCTGCGGTGAATTGTGCGGGTATAGTCTCCTCCCAGTGTCGTCCCACAATCATCCATAAATGGTCAATGCTAAATAGCTCATGAATATAGTGACGTTGTGAAGGAGCCTTTGTTGGACTATCAGCGAGGGAACGATGGAGGTGATGGGTACGAAGAAGAAAGCAGAATTTGCAGAGTGCGAGGTAGAGGTGCTCACTACAGAGCTCACTACTGTCTTGTCTGACAGAAGCATGTGATGGATGGGTGAACAGTGTTGGATCAACTCCGCCAACTGTTGCAGAAGTCAAAAAGAAGTGGTCAGACATGAAAGTTGAAGCCATAAAACACATAGCTGAAAGAAGATAGATGTAATCGTTCCCAAAATTCAGAACATGTTTTTATCTAACAAAATGTTCTGCTTCTGTCCATATTTGTTGGTTTTTAACCTGCATTTTTAACTGCAGTCAGAATCTGTTTGCCACGCACAAAGGAAAAGTCGCACCTCCTGACCGATCCACAATGCTGACGTTCAATTAAAAATGTAACAAACAATCCTCAAATAATTCCACACATATCTGCATGCAAACAATATAATTACATTAAGTTTCATTTATGTACTTATGTATTTAGGCTCCAACAAATAAATATATACTATATCCATGATCAGAGGCAGGCCTATACATTATGAAATATATATATATGTGCTGATGTGTGCTTTACATTCCATCTGTGTTTTTACATCTGACTGAGCTTTATTCTGTGATATAACCATCGAGTGTCGCTCATTCCTGTGTGTGAAAAATTGTGGTGTAAGCTCTAAGGCGGGGTGAAAGTATGTGTAGAAATCTGCACCTTTTTCTGCATAGAAATTCTTTATAAATAGCAACGTTTTCGGTGAAAGATGCTTACAAACATTTCACCCCCGTTGGCGCCGCTTTTTTGTGCGCAGCAACCTTTATAAATGAGGCCCCAGGAGATCAGTCCAATTTCACTATCTCCATGGCTTTCCTATAGTTTCACCCCAGGACAAACTATACTCTCAGTCCCATGACTGTCAGACACTATGAGGTCTCCATTCCCACTGCAGAAGGCCAATATTTATATTTATTTATATTTTACTGGCTGTGAGAAACAAAGATTGTACCTCCCAAACTCATTTCCACAGAATAAGTATTATTTCTGCAAAGCTATTCATTTGCTCCACATGGTCACCCTCACATCTGGATAGCATGTGTCACTCGGTGTGTCCGAGGGGGCATGTCCTAGTTGGCAAGACATGGGGACATCCTCTCAGGCCTGGAGGGAGGGAGTGTTACAGAGGCAGAGATGACATTGGCTTGTCCTAACACTTCTCCAGTTACGTGAAAGCTTCTCTGTGTGTGTGTGTCACAAAGACACAATGTGAATACTGTCATTAGATATGCCAGAGATCATTGACACAATGACAAAGCTTTTGCATACACGTTTGCCACACGTTTTGAGAGTGGGTGACCGAGTGAGATTCGTGCACATCGTTGAGTGCACATTGGCAATGGATGTGCAAAAGAGCACAACCCTCAGCCAAAGCACACACACACACCAAACACATCAACACACACTCACACAAACACATTGACAGTGACACAGAGAGAGGTTCCACTTGAATACACACCTGTCCTTTTGCTCTATGGTACACAGCACACAGCCTGACCACAGGCCATGCTCGGTGTGTGTGTGTGTGTGTGTGTGTGTGTGTGTGTGTGTGTGTGTGTGTGTGTGTGTGTGTGTGTGTGTGTGTGTGTGTGTGTGTGTGTGTGGGTCAAAGGCCTCCAGGGTATTCATGTACATAGACAGCTCCTTACAGACCTAAGATCCTGTACAACAGCCTTACTTTTTCTGTCCCTCTCTTGTTTTTTTTTTATATCGTAGTTCTCTTTTTCATTCATTCTTTTTTGATGGATGCTCCCTGTTTGTCATGCTCACCTCTGTCATGCTCTCTCTCTTCCTCCCCCCAGGACTCCCTCTCTTGTGACCCAAAGAGGGAATAAATCTGCATGATTTTCCTTTAGAAATGTCCCCAGATGTGGAGTGTCAGTGAGTCAGATTGTGGTGTGTGTGTGTGTGTGTGTGTGTGTGTGGGAACCTTAGCGTTTGCATATTGACATATGTGTGTTGACTTCAATGTATGTATTTATTTTTATCTGCAAGAAAACATGACTGTAACTTTCTATCAGGCAATTTATGTGCCATATGTTTGGGTTGCAGGGAGAAATTGAAAGTCACTTGGAAAGAAATATGAATGCCTGATGATGCACCTCAGCCTCCTGTGGCTGAAATGAGGATTACAATAGCAAATACTTTCACCTGTTTCACAAAAGAAAGAAGGAAAAATGAAAGATTATCCTGACTGTCAATGAATTTTTCCATCTTTTTTTAAGTCATAAAGACAGGAGAGGAAACAATCTAGATTACATTTCAAAATGCATCACCCTTTTTTTCACTTGTGACTTCAATAATATCTTGAGCCCTTGTAAAAGTGAATCAAATTCATTAACGTTCATTTTATATTGAAACTACATTTTCGAGTGTTCTTGTGGCTGCATTTTGGCAGTGTGTATGATGTGTGTCAGGACTGAATTGCATTAAACTGTGCAGGTGTCTCTGGTATAATTCCAAGCCCTGTATCTATATAGTGTTTGAGTCACCTTTTATCTTCCTATTTGGTGCAGAATGAAGTTTTTTTTTTTTTCTAGGGCGAAACATCACTGGTGTTTGGTACTAAGTGGTGTGAGAGTGAGTGAAAGACTTGATGTCCTCACTCGCTTCAGGTTTAAATTGGACAAGTGTAGAAAAATTGCTAAATCTGTCAGTCTCAGAATGCCTCAGGCTGAAACCTAAATGTTGAGGCCTGTGCAGGGCTCTAGTCGAGGGGCCTGTGATGTATACAGAACATGAAGCTGGTGGGAGAGCACTGATGCCAGATAGTGTGTAGGTCAGCTGTCATGAGAAATTCCACCAGTTTCTGATTCCTTAGCATGTGAATGCAATGACTGTATGGGAACACTAATAATCCTTTAAGGTTGTCATTTAGGCCAATAAGTGAGTAAGTCGGAGCCCATGTATACAAAATGATACTGTGATGAATATACAGTGCTGTATGTGAAGTGCAGTTGCAGAAGTGCATAATTGAGAACACCCTCATTAAACTTTGTAAGTGTTAGCACATTTCAACAAACACAACAAAGTGCAATCATGGCTGATGCATGCCACATTTATTTTCCATTAAGGCTTTTCCTTGTCTCTTCAATATTTTAATGATGTACAAACGCTGCCTTTGCTATAATTTGATTTTCTGTGTACACAGAAAAAGGTTCAATTCAAAGTTCAAAGTTCAATTTTCAAAATAAAGAAAACAAAAAAGAAATGCTTAACATTCCCACGATCCAAAGGCACCTCACCGTTACATCTTTCATAAAATAATCTTGAGCCGTTTTTGAGATACAGTATGTCCTGGAGACAAATCCCACTCACAGATATAATCTAAGTTCAACTTGTAACCATGGAAACAAAAAAAAATACACGATAAGTTCCTGAATAATAAAAGGCAAAACAGGAAGGACACACTGGAAGAGCAGATAGAGGTGGTATACGGAACCCATTCCTTTATCCCCCTCCTCACTTTGTTCATGGCGTCAGATAATAGAGGCTGTATGCCATTTATATACATTCCATCTATACATATTCCATTCATATACTGTATAACTCCAGTTGTGCACGCTCACTCAAACCGAACCGAGTCATCTTTTAAGGATAACTTTTTTCACCTGGCCCTACTTCCCCGTGCTTTTGTGTCTCAGTGACTAATGGGGACAACAATTACTTGTGATGTAAAGCATGGAGTCCTGCCTCTTAAACTCAGATTTTCACTGAGCACTGAGAACAATTTACACTTTCAGTGATGAATAAGCCTTGAGTGTCAAACTGTATACATACATACATTTTATACACTTGAAAGGCCAACATTCAACTGTAGGGACAAGGAGAAAAAGATTTATTTTTTTTTACCTGAAGTGAAGTGACCTTGAATGAAAGTATTGACTGGAGCACAGTGCTAGAATAAAAAAATAAAAAATAAATAAACAAAAGAAATTATTACATGATATCATTCAAAATGTATCAATGTATTGTGACCAAACAGATGAAGTTAATTTCCTTGAACTGTGTCTTTGTAGTTAGCAGAGTATTCAGATGTTCAAATGTACAATGGTACAGATTAAACACACACTTCAGACTAATGTGTATGGTAGATGTCAATCAATGAATCAATGATTGAATCAATCAATGAATCAATGTACAGGGTCAAATGCTTGGCAGTAATTTAAAGCATTCATGTGCATGTCTTTCTTTGTATGACTGTTAGCCATGTAGCTGGCACACTATGTGAATGTGTGTTTGGAGCATACTATGTGTATCTCTTTTTTTGTGTTTGTGTGTGTTTAATATATTTGGCAAAATTCAAAAACCACACACTGGGTACCCTGCTGTGTAAAACAGTAACTGGCAGGGCCTTGGGTGGGCAAGCTGCAAAATCACAACGCACTATGCAGTTATAGGCACGCGAAGACACATATATAAACACACACACACACACACAGAGACACACATCTTCTGCAGCTGAGCTCAGTATTTTACAATGCTGCAGTCTCAAACTACAGTTTGACTCTAATGTGACTTGACTGAAGAAAAGAATTGGCTCCACTTGTTTCAATCCCAGCTTCTGCAGAGGCATATAAAATGAGCATCATGTGTTGAAATGCAAGGTGCTCCATGCAGAAATGTGACAAATAAGTGCCCCATGAGAAAAGGATTAATGTAGATGGAAGTGATGCACTGTGACTAGTTTGACATTGAAACGCAGCGGAGAAAAGAGAGCAACTTTTATATGAGGGAGGTACTTGCAACCCTCCACATTACATTGACGACTTTCATCCAAGTGTCAGATTATGTCATGACATGCAGTTGCTGTAACATTATCCTTGTAACATTTGTAAAACTATAATTAACAATAAAATATTCCCTTACATTTTTAGTCCATATAGATAAGTCCTAACGTTAAATGTTAACTGTTTTTTTAATGAACATGTGACCAAAATGAGGATATTACGTTCATTGAGACTTTATCTCAATTGCGATTCAATATATACATCGTATATGATTACTATTTCCCTTTAATATCTGCAAGATCACATTTACCAATAAAAACGCTATTTGTTTTACATTTCATTTTGGCATAAAATGTATTCCCCTTTAAAAAATAAATTCATTATCAAGACATGGGTGGAATAAGTCATGTTTATCTTGAACCAATGTATGTGAAACAAGCATTTCATCAATATTCATGTGTATTACTTTGAATTTAACAGATTGGAAAGGAAAATTTTACATAGAGTGCTTCATGGAAATGATAAATGAGCACATCCATGCCAATCTATACAACAAATGACCAACTTTGAACACAAGAGCGTGGGATTAGCAGAAGAAGAAAGGTTCATGGGGCTATGTTGAATCCTAAGTGTCTGTGTGTGTGTGTGTGGGGGGGGGGGGGGGTTAACTGTATGTTAACTGTATTTGAATCTACAATATGTATCCTGTATTTAATGATAATTAAAGAACACTAAAACACAAAAACCCGCTAAAATACTGCTACTAAAATGGTAAATGGACTTTACTTATACTTGTCTGACTGACCACTTAGAGCGCTTCACAACACAACCCAGCATGTATCCATTCACACATAGAGATTCACATACAAGACACCACCTGCTCAACAGCAGTGATAACCATTCACACAATCACACGCACTACAATTCAACATGTAGACTGCAGGGGCCAGAGATTGAACTACCAACCTTCCAACAAATGGACTGCTCCACACCCTTAGCCACAGCCAACCCCACTAAACTACTACTAATAATAATAGTATTACCGATCAGGAACATACTAATAAAAATATGGTAGTAGAAAATGTCATAGCATTATCCTTGTCATAGTGAGGGAGAACAAGAATATTTGAGTCCGAGGACACAGATCCACCCCGCACCCCTCCCTTCCTGGCCCACACACACCCACACACACACATACACACACTACTGGAAAAACTAATTTTGTGCTGATAGACCATAACCTCTATCATAGCAGAATAATAGCAGAATGACATGAAAATTAAGTTTAGCTCAAATGTGTCTAAAATGTAAAAAAAAAAAAAAACTAAATCAAAAAACCAATTATGAGGTGCACACCTTTAGTATGTGTGAAATTACATTGAATTCTGTCAAGCAGATTTTGAGAGTCTGTGGATAGAAAATACCCCCTATCGAACCGGTTGATTACAGACAGATGCACAAGGGTGACCCGTATGCCCCCTTTAGGGAGGGCACAGTAAAAATGGCGACTGATATTAGTCAGCGGAGGTCGCCTCATCAATGCAGCTCTGGACAACTGTGTCAAAAGGCAGAGCAGGTTCTACTGTGTCTGTTTCATTTTCACATTTTAGTTCCCACACTTTTCTTTGACCTTCCCGCAATGGTCTGTTGTTTACAATAAAGTTTACAGTACATTCCTGTAAAATCAAGTCTTCTGTCATCCATGCTGCAATCATGTATTATTTCTCCAAGACTGCATTGCAGTTTATAAGCATGTCACTGTATGACATTAAGAAGAATACTGTTCAGATTTCACTGTAATTTTACAGCAAAGTTTTACAGTACAGCAATGATGCCGAAATTGTAAATTTCCCCACTGTGGGACTAATAAAGGGATATCTTATCTTATCTATAAAGGGTAGAGTGTGTTCATTCTATGGAACATGCTGCAAATCTAAAGGATCACACACACACACACACGCACACGCAGCAGGCGTATGAAGGAAGAGGACAGTGAATGTACACAGCAAAACTTTTTCTTTCATTTTCTTTGTTTTTCAGTTTTCACCTCATGTTGGAGCCAAAGTTATGATATGGATGGATTAATAATTCCCACACACCTGAACACCACACAAGGGATAACTGAGAGTAAAAAACTAATTTAAATGTCTATTCCACTGCATGTGGACCACTACTATGGACTAGTGTGGCTATATGGATAACATTGTTATTACAGCCTTTGTTCAGTTTCATGGTGTTATTTTATTTATCCATCCATCCATTTTCTCCATCCGCCTATCCTTTGTAGGGTCGCCAGTTCATCACAGGGCACGACGCGTGGAGAGACAAACAACCAGTCACACTCGCGTTCACGCCTATGGACCATTTACAGACACCGGTTCACGCCTGTGTGTTTGGACAGTGGCAGGAAGCCGAGGCAGAAGACATGAGGAGAAGATGCAAACACTATAGTAAATCTCCGGGTCTGTGTTCTAACCCAGAGCCTTTGTTGCTTTGAGCACCACGGCTTTATGTGTTTGTTTGTTTATTTACTTGTAGGCTATAAAGACTGTCAGACTGAAAGCGGGGGGAAAAAACCCCACAAAACACCCCATTAACCTGGTGCTGTTCTGCTTTTCCACCGTCACCTGTCACAGTCAGGGCTGACCCCTCACCACCCCACAACAGCCAACCCACCCGCACCGAAAACTCACACACACACACGCAGCCAGTCAGTGCATGGCACACTCACACGCCCGTACGCCGGTAGAGACGTCAGGATTGGACGCAGCAGGGGATCCCCAGCATTCCGTTTCTGCCTCGCTTGGCGTATCATCATCTTTTTGCCAGGAGGAGATGAGCTGGCTCACACTTGCAGAGGGCAGCAATAACAGAGGAGACTGTCCGTTACACCGGAGCGCGCTCCATAGCTCCATCTCTCTCCTCCCGAGACGCGTGTGTGTGTGTGCGCTGCAGAGTCTGCTGTTCCCGTAGCCGCCGTGCGCTGGGCACCCGGGACAGTGCGAGGAGAGAGCAAAGGGGAAAAGGTGTCTCACCACCTGAGCGATTTATTTTCCACAAGAAAGGACGAAAAACACATCACGGTTTCATTAAGTCTGTGTTAGTTTTAAAGCTAGTTCCCCGCTGTGGAGACAGGAGGATCGACAGTCATCTGTCTTCATAAGCGGCATTTCACTTGTGCGTCGTCCTGACAGCCGCGCGCCCCGCGCCGCCTCGTGCTGTATTCTCGAGGCTCTCTGGACTGATCCACGCACCGTTTTACCTTTTAGAAAGCTCACAGTTTAATATTGCAGTGCAATAAATCAACAAAGTCATACTTTTTCTGTCTTTGGAAAAAAAAAAAGATCTATGGGGATAAATCAACCTGAAACCTGACAAAAGTAGCGAGAAGGACGATGCAGCAAATATGGTGAATGCGCTTTTTTCTTGTGGCCACGTTCACCGTTAAGACTGAGGTTAAACAAGTGGAAGAAGTTTTTTTTTTTATTGTGGAAGAAAGTGGACGGAAACACAGCCGCACAACGATGGTCGTAAACTAGGAAATCCAGCACACCGGGATGAACAGGTAGGACCAAAGAGGAGGCACACGGGGAAATATAGTGTTTGTTAGAATAACATAGTTTATCCAACCAGCACTCTGAGATTATTCCGACAGTCGCATCCATGGAAGATGCCGTTCTCTCCGTTATTACGGCAGGTCACACCTGCTTACACTCACTACATGAGCCATGTTGTGATAGCATCTCTCCAGTTTGAGGGCAGTCTAAACAACAACACAACGCAAACAACACCTTGAACGCATCTGTGAGTTTTTCCATTTAGGCTATTTATATGTTCAGCGGGTTTGAGGACGAGCCAGTGGTGAGAACCTGTTTTAAAAGTTGACTTTATTTAAAAAATATGTGTCGTTCTGAAGCGGTTTACGCACCGACTGGTTGCTCCTTTACATGCAAAGTCTCTTACGCTTAATTCACTGCCACGTGACCGTTGCGTTTAATGAAATTGGTTGTTTGTTTTTTTATTTACTGAAGAGCCTGGAGCTTTGTTGAGATATGTTTTCGGGAGGCATGCAGACTTCATGTTGTGGTGTTCTGTCAACATTAGAGACCGACGCTGAGAGAGTCTAATAAAATCAATAAAGACGGCGTCCTCACACTGTAGCTTTGGTATTTTAGTGTATTTGATGGGAGATTTTAAGGTCAGATTAAGGAGAGGGGCTTGGTTTCCAAGTGGGCTGACCAAAAGAGGGAAAAAAAGAGAACTTGTGTTGAAATGTTAAACCGTATGAACAGCATACTGATTACATGTTGGAGAAATCTGCTACATGGTGGAAATGAGAAGTGCTTTATTCATAGTTATTATGTAAAAAATCTCAAAATATAAAACAATTTATTATACCGAACCTTGATTTGACTAAATTAAATTCCAGACCACTGTATGGGAGGATAAGTAATGGTGAATGCTGAATGATGGATCGAGAACTGGTGGGATTCTGTAATGGAGGTGAGACTGAGACCTTTTATCCACGTTCTATTATTGGGGGAATTTATTTTGAATAAAATAAAAGTGGAATTTAAATGTCCCTCCTCTAAGTATTTCTGCATTCTAAAACCACTGCCCTATAGATTATTACAGTTGTAACAATTGAACCTTTGCTCTGGCATTGATTAAAAATAAGATGTGTGTGTGTGTGTGTGCACGCGTGCGTGCGTGTTCATATATATGAAAGTGTATATATATATATATACACACACACATATATATGGATATATATAAATATAGATATTATGTATGAGAATAAATTGGCAAGACACTTACTGACTCTCTCTCTCTCTCTCTCTCTCTCTCTCTCTCTCTCCATGTATTATATATATTAAAACAAACTATGCATCTTTTATTTCTAGTGACACTCTTTGGACAGTGACCGTGGAGATTCTGTACTAACCATAACTGCCTCATGCACAATATTTTTATGTGCACCTCGTAGGTTATACAGCTCTTTCTGTCACTTTATTTGTGAACTGGTCCACCGCTGTTTGACACTGTCTTCCCTCATTCTCAATGTGTTTAATAATAAGATTGCATGTCCTTGGTCGTTTCAATGCACTCCATAACAGGTACTAACAAAACCGTTCAATTATTATGCTTTGGAATATATATATATATATATACACACACATATATTTGTTTGTGTGTGTATATATATATATATATATATATATATATATATATATATATATATATACACACACACACACACACACACATATATTTGTTTGTGTGTGTATATATATATTTTCAAGGTAAAATTCATGGAAAATCTTCATGGACTGTAATATTGCTGGAACCCTTGCTCAAAAAGGGTGTTTCTGTAGCTATTGTACAACCCTACTGTCACTAGGGCAGGTCTACTGGTAAAGGTAAAGTGTGTCAACTCTGACCTTCAGTAAAATCAATCATTAAAGTTAGTCTTACCTTTTTCATTAAAAAGGTCTTTTTGGGTGAATTTTCTATGCTTACTATATCTGCTCTGTTCTGATTAGTGAAGGTAAAAGTTGGTTTGTTGAGTTCACTAAACAGTTCATCATCATGATCTTCATGATGTCATTCTCATGATAACAGAGGTGATAAAGTCAACTGTGTGGTCTGCTTGTACAGAAGCAGAAGGATTGTTTTTATTATGTAAATAACTGTTGCACACTCACTACATGCAGAGATTTCGGAACACTTAATTGTGAGTAGTGTTTGCACAAACACTGTAGCACTGTGGCAGTGTATTGTCCACCCACTGATACTTTTTACAGATGGCTCAGGCAGCCCCCTCAATAAACAAAAGAAGTATTTTGAAACTGCTCCAGCAAGTTGTTGTTGTTTTTTTAACCTTTTTAACTAAAGTCCAAGTACTTATTTATTTATTTTCGTGGTGTTCATTCGGCATTCATCTTGGTTTCACTCTGGGAAAAAAGCAGTGTGGATACTTTGTACTGTCGACTTTAGGTCCTCCATGTTAGAAGTTCCACAGTGGCGCTCAAGCACAGTGGAAAGAGTTCTTGGTAATACTATACTATAGTATATGTACTTTAAATAATGATAGACAGTGTATTTATATATATTTTTATATATATATAGTGTTTGTGTGTGTGTTTAAATTTTAGTGCTCTGATTGCATAAAAAAATGACTTTATTCAGATTTCTGAATATGTTGGTATGTTTGTTTTAGAATGATGCTTTTTCTAGAAATGTATATATTTTTAAATTGCAACAATTATTTGCTCACATTACTGCGGTATACGGAATTGTAATATTTTACGGACCACTGTATATGAATATGTTTGTAGTCATATATGTAAAAAGTGCTAAACTAAACCATACAAAACAATGAAGCAAATGGCAAGTTGCAATGAAATGTGTCTTCTATATCAACACTGCAAAACCAAATACACCACATCCTCAGTTTTCAAGAGTTGTGTTAAATTAAGCAAGCAAAATTGTATGTGTGTGTGTATGTGTGTGTGTGTGTGTGTGTGTGTGTGTGTGTGTATGTGTGTGTGTGTGTGTGTGTGTGTGTGCGAGACTCGCACCACAGTCCCAGAGTCAACCCCAAAACTGTTCAGCTAGAATC
Organism: Chaunax sp. Z400; assembly: GCA_037577475.1. Taxonomy (NCBI): domain Eukaryota; kingdom Metazoa; phylum Chordata; class Actinopteri; order Lophiiformes; family Chaunacidae; genus Chaunax; species Chaunax sp. Z400. The sequence goes on along the minus strand of CM075191.1, from coordinate 16,365,605 downwards.
CAATTCAAATCCAAAAGAAGACAGAGAACTTACCGCGGATCCCCACGAACCCGCTCCGCAAAGAGCAACAACTCTGGAGAAAGACACGCATTGACCAGATTATTCCTTCTCCTGACAGACTCCACAGACCATCATGTTTTACAACCTGCTGACGACAGAGAGGCGGGCTTTACAACGCAATCTGATGCCGAGTGTATAGCTGGCGTGTCTTTCCTCCACTGTCCAAATAACACTGGCAGCTCTGAGACACACTCTCGCTGTGAATGCAGGGCCTGCATGTCACTCACTCAATAAAGCACATGTATCCAAGAACATTAAATCAGAGTAAGTTATGTTCAAACAGGCACACCTCTGTAGATCAGTCATCCAAAATGAGAACCATGAAAGTTTTCATTTTGTATCAAGCTGCAAAAAACCTGTAGCGTCATGAATTGGAGTTAATTTGTCTTATTTGACATTGCATGTTCTACAGTGTGACTATTGCACATGCACATGCGATGTTGATGTGTAAATGATCTATCATACAGCCTTAGTGTGTGTGTGTGTGTGTGTGTGTGTGTGTGTGTGTGTGTGTGTGTGTGTGTGTGTGTGTGTGTGTGTGTGTGTGTGTGTGTGTGTGTGGCATATTTCAGTGTTTCATTGAGGATCTTTTTTTCAGCAGGAGGGAAAAGGGTTTTGTTGTACGTGGGTGTTGCACTGGTTAGACTGAGTTATTATTAAAATTAGTAATTAGAGTTATTATTAAAATTAGGTGGACTTGAACATCAATGAAGAATACATTGCATTTTTTAATTTAAATTCTGATGTCTATCTAACTTAATAATGTTGGATGGCATGTTGCCAATGCAAAAGCTTTGACGCTTCTTTATTACATTAAATTTTTTCAAAGGCAACTGCAACAAAAAAGTTCTTCCATTGTCTTGTTTGAATCACGAAAATGTCATATTCCAGTGTTTCCGAAAAGACCTCATAGATAGAGATGTTAATAGTTATGATAGTAGTGTTTACTGTAGTGCATTTTCAGCGTCATCAATCCTTTTGCATCACAGAATCTCAGTCCTCAACATTTGTGACACGATGATCTCCGGTGTATTTATGAAACACTTTATATTGTACCCACCATTCAATGTGCTTTACAGCCAGCATTCACACACTCACACATTCATAGGTTACCATGCAAGCTTGTCATCAGGATCGGTAACACTCACACACCAATAGAGGAGCCATCTGGAGCAATTTTAGGTTCAGTATCTTGCCCAAGGACACTTTGACAGTAGACACAGAATTTAGTCGTTAGCTAAAGGTTGCAGTGTGCAGTCTAAAATGAAATCATGGTTGCTCACAGAATTATCGCCTTACAAAGGCTTGTGACCTGCAGAATCAAACCACTTTTGCTGTGGCCATAAGTATGTTGTAAAACGAGCATAAAAAGAGCAGCAAATTACTCTACCTACAAAAAAAGAAAAAAGTGGAGTCACTCATTTCCATGGATTAAATCTACTCAAAAATTGGGAGCATTTCAATTTCTAGAGCATTTAAGTATTGGTTGTATATTCCAGATTATTCCATTGACTCATTTTCTTTAATTTAACATTTTATAATTTAGAAAATATAAATCATGCTGAACACCGGTTGCAAGTTTGCTAAGTATGGCTTAGAATATTTATTTTTTTTCCTTTGGTAAATAAAATTTTTTTTTTAATATTAATTTTAATATATGGCAGCATGTTCTCCTCAAATCGGCTCGCTCTCACTTGCTCGTAGGACTAAATGGTTGTTTGTTTCAATTTCATAGTTTCAAGTGCAATTATCTTATTATCAACTTAATTTAATCAAGTTACCTTAACAATAAGTTTGGGTTACTTCTACTCAAAAAAAGCAATGCTTTTTTTATGTTTAAATGCACACATTTAAATGATTTAAGGCAATCAATTTCCTCACCCGTTTGAGTTGAACTGTGTGTGTGTGTGTGTGTGTGTGTGTGTGTGTGTGTGTGTGTGTGTGTGTGTGTGTGTGTGTGTGTGAATGAAAACAGAGCAAGATATATTTATTCAGTGCAATCAACTGCATTTAAGCAATATTCTAGTGTACTTATGTTTTCTTTTTCTTTTTTTTATAGATCAGTTGGTGGACTGGTTTAATCCTTTCAACCATGCTGTAATGTCTGCCCACTGGCTTTAGGTAAGTAAGTGAAATATTTACCACATTTTCGTGCTTTGTCATATTTATTACTTTGACCTAAATTTACAAAATGTACATTGAATTGAACCTATGCTGCCTGATCGAGAGAGACAAGATGCTGGAATACAACAGGACTATTGTTTTGGAAAAAGTAGGTTGCAGATACATCAGGATAAGTTATTTGGTTGTAGAAACCTGTTTATAGTTGCACCTGATAGACCCACTGCTTCAGCTGGGACGAGGCTTTGGATGCGCAGCACGATCCAGCAGTGGTGGAAACCTGCTGTGAAGTCTTTCAGAATGAAAAGGGAAGCATTTGTGAATTTTGCACCGTTACCTTTCCCCTCATTTAGTGTCTCTCAGTTAATAATAACCTGTGTACTGAGGTTGTGCAGGTGGGTAATCTGCTTGAAATGTTAAAGTTCAGATTGTTTTGTATATTTAAATTCCACGAGGGCGATATGCAACGGCTTTATTTTAAATATTAATTTGTTGTTTAAACTTGGAGGTTGTCGTGTCAGATTGATGCCACAGTGAAATTACACTTTACATTCTCCTCAATTCAGCATATCTTCTCCCCCCCCCCCGGTATTTCAAGGATGGAGAGGTATTTAGGTCCTTATGTAGCAGCTCACATTGTGAAAGCTTTATTTGTGATTGAAGAATACAGAGGACTTAAAATCCTGAATGTGAATAAAGGGATATACTTGTTGCATAGTGACAACAGCATATGCTGTGAGTAATATGTGAACAGGAAGTTGCTTTTTTTTCACATAGACTAATCACACTATTTGAAAACAGCAGTATGCAGTAAATCACATCAGCCTCCTTTTGAAACTAATAACAAACTGCTGTGGTTGTCCAACTCGCATTTCTATTAAGAAGTTCCTGCCACCATCCTGAGTGCTATTACTGCAACAACTCTAGTCAGCTCTTTAAGGTACATTCAGTGATAATTTAGGGCACTTTCACACCTGGAAGTCTGACATTGTATACATTTGATACGGTTAGTTTTGGTTTCACTTTTTAATTTTGCAATGACATAACTTTTTTTTAACTTTTCATGACATACCTACGTCCTGTCGTCATCATCTACGTGGGCTGTGTCTTCCTATACTTGATGATTGATTGACCGGAATGCTGTCCAGGTCCTTATAAAAAGGAAAATTGTCTTTATTTGTAGATGCACCATTTTTGCTGATGGCATCACACACCTCTGTGTGCTGCAGCCGTAGTTTATTTACCTTCGGGCGGTGTTGCTCTCCCGTCCTCCTGTATCCTCCCTCTCTCATCCTCCCAGAAAAAAAAAAAAGAAAAATTAAAAGTTTCAGGGTTTTATGTGGTTTTTTCCAGTTGAATTTTGATTTCATCTACGGACCATATCACCATTAAATACCTCGTCTCTTCCTCTCCCCATCATGGCTCATTTTTTAACTCCATTTGTTTTTGATGCCTGCTGTAACTTCCTGTCATTGGTTTGAAAGTCCGAACCATAAAAAAAAAAATGCTTTCACACTGTAAATGAACCGAACAATGGTTCAGTTTGATTCGGACCGAGACTACCTCTTTCTGTCGGACCAAAGAAAGAGTGTTTGATGCACACGTTGGTCTGGGGGACGTTTCAGACCTGCAATTTTGGTCTGGGGCATTGGGGATGCCCCGTGCAGTGCAATGAAATAAAAGACCAGTATTGTTTTATACTGTATATATATATTTTTTTTTTTTTTTGTTAAAGAAATTACAACATTTTTTAGATAGTGTTTCTGACATCGGTCACATTTACTGTCTTTACTGTATTGCTCATCTATCAAATGCGACGTTACTGTAAACTAATGGCATCGCTGTTGCAAAGTGGAACCACTGTCTGTTGTTTGATATCTGTTTTCTTACAAACTGGGAGAAGTCGAAAACAGGCTGGATGTAGTGCCGCTTCTTACGTCACAATGTGCTGTTTCACACATTCAATATTAAAAGGTATGTCAGCTCAATTTATGTGAAATATTTATGTTGAAACACTCACTTCAAATACGTTGGAAATGTTGGCAGAATGTTGAAACAACTTTCTATACAACGTGGGCTTAAATTCCAGGAATACCATGTATCCGACACTCTTAACACATTAAGTTTGCCGTTTAACTTTTAACTTGCTAACTGCAGCCGACAGTACATGTAGTCTTTCTTTGTGAAAGTCTTTATATTGACTTGGGGACAATGACATGGCTGGACAGCCAGATAGTCTTGTTCAACCTAATGTTTTATGATGGACATACTCCGTACAATCTGAGCCTGTCTTTGACCTGATGTTTGAGCTGCACGGCCCATTTCAGAGTCAACCCGAATTTCAGATTTGTCGGACAGGCTCTCACACAGCTGAAGCAGAGCCGTGAGTCAATTCCTCCGAACTCCTTTGTGCAATCACAAAGTGGCAAACAGAGCATCTGAAAAGTCCCAGTGTGATTATACATTGTGAGCTTGGCCGTGATGATTTACTTGTACAGTATGGAGCAACATTTCTAAATTCATAGTGTGTGCCCAGCTTTAGTTTTTCCACTCACTGTATATGTGAGTATATGAGTCTCACCATATTGCCTTTGAATCTTGCAAGTATAACATTTGGAACATTAATGGCTAGTATTGATTGTTTATTAGTCAATCACTCAGACTTACAAAAAACGTAAAATTGTTAATTACAAAACACATGAGAATATTAATCAGTGGTCTGAATTAGTGTCTCATCATGTATAACCCCTTACTCATGCCATAGACAATATAATATGTGGACGGAGCTTACTTTATTTTATTTATTTTTGGGGGCATTTTATGCCTTTTTTGGATAGGACAGCCGAAGAGGTGACAGGAAATGTGGGAGAGAGAGAGGTGGGGAAGACATGCGGCAAATGGCCGAAAACCTACGCCAACCGCTAAAGGACTATAGCCTCGATACATGGGGCGCGTGCTCTAACCACTGAGCTATCTGCACCCCCATTCTTCTTATTGTCCAGCATGTTCATGGTATTATTTTCACGGTATCCATTCAAGTTCATATTGAAATTCACATTTCAGCAGCATGAGAAAATAACCATTTTTTCCAAATGAGAAGGAGAATGAAGCAACGGTGGGTTTGATTGTCTCATCTAGTCGATTAGGTTTTACTTTGGCTGATTCTTTGAAAAATCACATCGTTTTGTAGAGAGCGTTTGTAGAAATGTTATCCTCCCAAAGTTCAGAGTATAGACCTAAAAGCATGTATGTCACAGATCATGATATGCTTTTATTAATTTTTTACCTCATTGTAGCTGTGTATTGTCAGAGTTTGTGTAAATTCTGTGAATTATTTATTTATTCATGTATATACTTTAGTTTTGCAATTAAAATGGATGAAGATCAGCTTAAAATATTTTTTTTTTCAAAATTTTGAATGGTTGAAATTGTTACCTTAATTTCAAATATTTATGTATACATATATGTATGTACAGTATGTATTGATTGATTGATTGATTGCTATGTTTATTTCAAATACGTAAAGACAGTGGACATAATATTTACAGACTGTGAAAAGCATAAAGCAAAGAAATTGACTTGACTTGTTTACATATTTAAAAGGAGTGAGAAGAATTACAAACTTCAATCAATCAATTCAATTCAATCCCACCCCTTCCCCATAAGTCATTGATTGTATTACTATATTATATTATTATATTATACTATATTATATATACTATTAAACAATACATGTATTTAATATAATATACAGTAAATATAATATTCAATATCTGATTATACATATAAAATATAATGAATAATATATACTATGATGATTATACCTTATCTTTCTATACATACATATATATATATATATACAGTATATATATATATACATACATACATACATACATACATACATATGTGTATGTATGTATGTACAGTATATATATATTTACTTACTTATTTATTTTGGTGATTGTTGAAGATTTTTGTTGTCGTTGCTTTTTCGTTTCCTATCAGATTCAGGAAAGACTTTTTGTCCACTGTAAGACAATGAACATTTTGGCTTGACTTGGCTCACACAGTAGAATAAGAACAAACTCATAGAAGACACTGCTAGAATCAGCTTCTTTGCTTTCTTTACATAGTCCCCGACATCAGCAGATTAATTCTGATCAATGATCAATGATATCATCAACCATGCTGATGATTGTTATGCTTTTTAAAAGGTCTTTTATATTAAGAAACATTAATTAAAAACATGAAATGACACTCTGGATATGTTCATGTATTCATATAACAATGCTGTTAGTGTCACCAGAATTCAGAAAAAGAAACAAACAACCAAAATGTGTGTGTTGGTGTGTGAGTGTATAAAAGGTCATTGCCACCCTGCACTGAAAGAGTAATTCTCTTGCTGACTGACTGGTTACATTAGCATTCCTACACACACACACACACACACACACACACACACACACACACACACACACACCCCAACTATGAAATGCAGTGTGTTTCCGCACATTGGTTGTGTAGGTCGCTTGCTGGCTGGTTGGTTACATTAATAGCAGGCTCATTGGTGCCCAGTCAAGCTTAAACACCAGTGTGTGTATGTCCTGCAGTGTGTGTGTGTGTGTGTTAAATCTTCCATTTCATGGGCTTGCACTATGCTTTCAGCCCAGTGACTCAAATGCACAAGGGAACATGGGAAGTGATAGATAGCATGGACCCGCATGGACATACATTTTCAGGTGCAAATTCGTGAAGCAGAGAACATCACTACATCTTCAACATTCATCACCTTTAACCTCTTCCCTCACATTTCGCAGTCAGTCTCTTCTCTTGCTCCCCACCTATCCCTTTAATCAAACACTCATCTCTGGGGCGATCCCGTGGTTACCATTTTCCACTTAGACTCATTCTGGATTTGTCTTCGAGGAGGGTTTTCCGGAAGAACTGATTGATATTGTTTTCTCTAAATTTTATATACACATCTCCCACGCACTGGAGAAGCACTTTTGATATTTTGGGATTTTTAAGGTTGTAAATTTACTTTTTATCAGATAAAATGAATGAATTCAATGAAATTCACTTGTGGTAGGGAGTCCTGAGAATTTCATGTTTGTTGTTAATATTTTGCTGTTTGCGGACAATACTGATCATTCGTCTTATGGTCTTCTGTGGTCTTGTAGCCTCCAGTTTATAACAGTGCACAGGGTGTGAGGTCAGACTATTGGTCAGACATAGCAAAAGGTTGCATCACAGTCACTCTCCACTCGGTTACATGGATGTATATAGAGCTGCAGGTGTGTGCATTTGTTTATGTGAACTTCGTCTAATTCAATCAAAATACAGCAATATAGAACCTTCCTGCAGGGTTTTGTGGAGGTGTGGGTGTTTCTTTATGCAAAAGACCAGCGATTTTCAAACTTTTTTAATTTCTCCCTTCTGATACGAGTTTTCCTTTTATATTTTATTACAGAAAGTGTATGAAATTCACTCATAGATGTAATCGCAGTGAAAATGAATTACTTTCTGTTTTGCTGGGGACCCCCTGCAACCCCCTGACAGACCTCTAAAAGTCAACGGAGCCCATTTCGATAAACTTGGCTTTAGAACTCCATTAAACAATCAGAAAATGATTTTTTTATTTCTCTGATTCGCTTGCTTTGTTGTCTCGAATTCTGTGTGCGTATTGCTAATGATGAGACTAATGATTGCTGCAGCCAATCACGGGCTCTGCAGCCAATCACAGGCTCATCAATCTCAGGCTGGCAAATGATTGGCTGTCACTTTAAAGGGCCCGTGAAACGATAAGTTTGCCTGTCATTGTACTCGAGCCTTAGTTACTCCAGAGAGGTAGAGAGAGAGAGAGAGGTAGGCGACACACAGGACACAAGACTTGAATGAAAAAGATTGTATGAATAACTGAGATAAAGCCATGCCACTTTTTGATAAATAAAATGTGAAACTTTTGCTTTTGCTATTATGGCTGATATCTGCCAGAAATGTCTGATGAGTCACTCTACCGGTAAAACCCCATTGGACTGAAGTCACTTAGCGGACACACTAAACTTTGTGTTAGCTTGAAAGTGGGACTACTTTGAGTCATGATACAACACATTCAATACATCAAGTTCTCTTTGAAGGACAGACAGTCCACAGTGTCCTCTTCGTGACACCCAGGAACGTGTCCACAATTGTTTTTTTTCTTTTTCTCTGAAGAGAGAACCACTAGCACATAGCTAGCATAACACAGAGCCTCCGTCGCCATGATTGACCCGCCTCATCGACGTCATATCCCCTGACGTGTACGACTCCATCTTGTAGTGTTGCCAGTTTTCTGACAAAGATGCGGCAAGAATTTATGGCACTGTGATCGCCTAATCTGACATGGTGAATCTTGAAAGACCATCGCGGAAGACAAAAATATCGTGTAGCGTGTACCCGGCATTACATAATGTAAGTTCAAGTTAATTAGCGGACTTAAACGATAGTTACTGAACGAAACGTAATCTGCACATTTTATTGAACATGTTTGAGAATTAAACATATTGTAAAATTTCAGGCAACTTTTTTTTTTTCTGGTATGTAGATGATGCATATTACCAGAAAATACTGTTGATAGTTGCATTACGGCAAAAGGCGGTTTGAAAGAGGAGCTTCACACGAGAACACTTGATGTGTTTGAGGTATTTCCTTTTAAATGGCACAGAAAATATGTCTTAGACTATATTTGTCTGGTGAATGTTGGATTCTATGCAATGCACCATCAGTCTGAAAAAGGTCAGCCTCTGATCGTTTCTGTCCATTCAAAACAAACAGAAATCTGTCTAATCATCATTAGTACTGTGCAGCTGTTCTGAGCAACTGTTGGTGTCTCAGTCATTTCTATGTTTCTGTTTGTGCGCCATGATGGGCCAATTTGTAATGCTTTTTGGTGGCGGTGCAAAGAGCAAAAACGTTTATTTTGTGTAAATGTGTATTTTTTTTAATTAATTTTTTTATGTGGAACTGGCCCAGGCTTAATAATCACATTTCACAAGTGAAATTTCCAACCATTCTTAGGCACCTGACTGTAAGTAAAAAATAGACTTGGGACAATACACTTATCTCCTGATCCAAAACAATCATGATTTCACAATTATCAGTCTTTCGCTTCAGTATACTGTGTCCCAACCCATTCACTAGTGTCCTTAGTTCAGTGAAATACAACATGAAAAATAAGATCAAAATAAATGCTCGGCAGCATTTCTTTTATTTTAAAAAGTTACCTGCATTCATTGATTATTTTGAAAGCAAAACAATCAGTACATTGGTGGAAACCTAGAGACAAAACAAATGTAAGAGTGTGCTATCCAGACAATTGCAGAATATAAATGGCAAGGCAGTAATCCAAATAAGGTGACCTTATTCCCACTGCATTAGTATTTGTGGATTGGAGATGATTTCAAGTCAAATAGTCAAAATAGAGACTGGTCAGAGTCGGCATCAAGCTTGTCCTAACAACACAACTCTGAATGAGCACGTCTGGTCAAAATGAATGAATGAATTGATATTTGTGCTTTCCTGATTGTGTCACACTGGCTCTGGAAATTTCAACAATTTACCATATGTCAACAGTAGGTGCAGGCCTGCTTCTTGAGTGTTGTTAAGATTTATCTGCTATGATTTGTCAGTAAGTAGTAACCATAAAAAATAAGTGCCAAACCATTGTTGTCTCTGTCTGGTTTCATTTTCCTGCACGTTCACTGTATTGTGCTTTATCTCTTTCTATTTGTCAACATTTGACTGGGCAGATGTTTAAAAGAGAAAATTAGATCACCCCAGAAGCAAAAGCTCGATGATTTTATAGCTCTACCTCTCTTATTTTACGTGGTACCTTGTGTTCTTGTATCCTTTTCCAAAGAGCTTACCGTTGCAAAGGGAAGGTGTACACTTCACCAGCAAGTAGACAAAAGATCATTGAGGGGGTATTTGATCAGAGGCACACAGACATGGAAACGTGATGAGGCCATCTGTTATACATTATATGCAATTTCAATGACAAATCCACTTGCATTTGCACTTTTTACTTAAACACTGACTGAGTGAATAAATGGGTTTCATTTTCTTTTCTTTTTTTTGTTAAAGAAACTAATTACAGAACTTCTGCCAAGTAATTTAAGTGATCAGTTTGGTTTGTTTGTCTGTCAGCATAACAGGATTACACAAAAACTACTGGACAGATTTTCATAAACCTTGATGGAGGGTTGGGTATGTTGCAGGGAAGATCCCATTAAATTTAGGAGTGGATCCTGATCAATGGGCCAAGTCAGGATTTTTTCTCTCTTTTTAACATTGGGCTTTCTTGACTGGTTTTGCAATTACGCCTAAACTACATAAATTACCATGAAACCGGTTGGAAGAGTGGTCATTTTCCTTAAAGAAGGAACGAATCAATTTTGTAGTAGATCTGGATAGGGGTGAGGCCGCAATTCCAATGGTGCACATATAGTATCTTGATTGTTGGGGCTTGGTGGAGGTATACACTCTACTGGGTGTCAGGTGAAAGGTGTTCTGGGCTTGTAAAGGAGTGCTTCATCACTTTGGGAAATACATGTTTGGTGTCCTGTAGTCAGAAAAGAATGGATGTTTACAGGCTTGGATGTTTGTCAGTTTAATCAATTTTACAAACTATATATGGTTTGGCTGAACTCGGCTCCAATAATGGCAGATGGTTGCTCAGCCTCTATACCAGTCAAGTCTGAGCAGGGATTACTGACTTTGAGGGAAAATAATAGCTCAAAAATAAAAATCCCTCCAACCATAAAACCCCATAAAATCCCCCTAACCATAAAATACCATTTATGGTTAGTTTGGTCACTTCCATATTTATGTATTGATTACTCTGAGTTGGATGTTCAGTTTCAGATTACATTTCTTTATTACCTCTGCCAAGGAGGTTATGTTTTTCACCCGTGTTCTTTGGTTTGTTTGTTTGTCAGTCAGCAGGATTACTGAAAAATAACTACATGGATTTCCATGAAACTTGGTAGGATCAGAAATGGGCCAGCCAAGAACCCATTAAATGTTGGTACAGATCCAGAAAGATGAACAGATCCTCTTTTTTTTCTTCTTTCTTTTAACATCATGGGAATTTTTCAACATTTTCCCTAATTATGAAAAAAACTACTGAACTGATTTACCCCTCAACACTTTGTGGAGGGGTTTTGCATGGGTTAGACAAGCTAAACGGACATGGGGGATCGCTTGGCCATGTGCTTTAGCATCTCCTCTCAGGTGTTTTTTACAACATGCCAGTGCATATTTTACCTTCACCTTTCTGCTGCAGTTAAGAAAAGCTCTTTTGATCAAATGCTTTGTACAGTCAAGAAACAGCAGGAACTCAGCAGGAATCCTCTATTTAAATCTATGGAAAATTGAAATTTATTCGATCAAACAATAGAGCAATTACTGCGCTAATTAAATCAAAAGAAAATTAGAAGGGCTCTGGGAAAGTGCGTTCGTATACCAAGGCTGCATTATGCCCAGCAAACACAAAAGAGTCTTTACTGCTAAAACTGAAACATTATCATCTGCACGTATTGTATATCTGCATAATCATTCTATATCAGTGTACCGTTTAACACAAGTAAAACATATCTAGACTAGTTTAGATAATGGGAATGTTTCAATGGAACAAACCCCTTAGATTTATGAATAGAAACCGTGTGACTTAACAGTATTGTTGGCTCAGTATCACAGTGCCAATGAGTCGGCATGCACAATATGCCTTCTTAGTGGAAAGTAGTAACAATTAATAGGGCTAAATGTCTGCTGTGCTACCAGTCCATTCTGCATTTTTATCCTTGAAAAGTTTTATGGCCTTTTTGTTGTACTCATTGGACAGACTCATACACCCACACCGTGCTCGCCCAGAATGAGGAACTGCAACCAACGAGACTCCTTTAGTGCATTTCTTACCAATCATGTTTCCTTCTTCCTTTACCATTGTGTACTACTTCAACGCAAGACTCCCCCTCTGCATCACACCTGCCAGCATAGGAAATCAAGTATCACTGCACACACAAATCTGAATCGTTGGACAGGGAGTTTGTGGAGCTCGGAGGAAGTTTTGTTTTAAGCTTTAAACACTCAACACAGAGAGACATTGTTAAATTTGGTTCTGTAATGCTCTGTGTCACTACAGTCCTGGGCATCCAGAGTTGGGGGGGGAAAAAAACAAATTTTGTTCATGTTTTTTCTTTACATATTATTATTATTGTGTTAGACAGTCCCTCCAGGATTTTGCGGTGTCGCGCGTGATAAAGAAAATAGTTTAGGGATAAAAAGTCCCAGATAGAATGTTGAAATATTACACTATGTAATGAAATCAAAGATCAGGGAGGTGTGTGAGAGAGAGAGACCTCGCTGACCTCACCTCACTCCCCCCCCCCCCTCTAATCATAAAGTTTAGATGTTAATGATAGCTATGAAACATGGTGTGTATTATCACGGTTCGTGTAGTGATTGCTGGGTTTTTCCCTTTTGTCAGATAAACAGAACAGGTCGTCAGAAGCTTCAGAAAACAGTCGGTTGAACACACCCATCTTCAACCTGTGACAACCTTCTGAAATGTGTAGGCTACTGGCTACGGTATTTTGAATTCACTCCATTCACAGCTTTGCACACATCTGTACTTATTCGTTTGGACTGGTTTGATTCATGTAATTAATTGCCCCATAATAATAATTTAAATGCGGACTGTATACGGGTGTAAGTATAAGCTATTTGTATGTCAGTGGCTCAACATTTGTGAGCATAGACACACACGTTACTGTCAGCTGTGGCTGATGTGGTTGTAAAGGAAGCTAGTGGATGTTGTGTGATTGCAATTTGAAGAGTGGGGGTTTGCTGTGGAATAGGTATTTGTTACATTAACACCTCAGCGTAGAAATACGTACTATGGAAGATAAATAGAACAATTTACCTCTGTTGTTTTACATAATGGATTTAAGGAATGCGGTGTTGGACTCCAGAATATTATTTTGATAGTGCCTTTAGGTTTGATTGAAATGCACGTCTTTTTTAGTGTAAGCTGATGGCAATACATGATTACTGCTACACTTTTTTTCCGTTTTTTGTTGAGATACTTTTAGCTTTAGATCAAATTATCCCTGAACTGTTGCAGACATTAAAAAAAATACAAATCACAGGCACCTGAAGGCCTCAGAAGTAGATGACAAATGTCTCTGACATTTTTAGGCATATTTGAACTTTGGTAATTTTCATGTAAATTTGCTCAAATTAACGTATAACAGGGGTTATGTTCTATCTACATCAGAACAAAGAAATGTTTACCCTGTGGCAGAGGCATCTGTGTCCAAATGTTCTACATTCATTTACCATATGCTGTTTCCACTTAGCTTTCAGATTTGGATCAAATTTCTAAAGTTTAACTGTTCCCTCAATACATTTTCCTCTCTCTTCATTTTCTGACTTGGGCCTCTGGGTTTGGCCCTCACAGAGCATAAAATGCAATCAAGTGGATTTAACAGTGGGAAGTGGTTCCTGTGGGACCATAAAGACCATTGAAATGGTGGTGGTTGGGGGATTTTAAATAGTTTGTAAGTAAACACTAAAGCAAGATGGACATTTGAAGCTCAAATTTATTAGAATTTAAATCTTGGTCATTAATGTATTCTTTAAAATATTTTCACACACTCACACTGAACACATCGCCCACAGCTTCACTGTGAATCTGCAGGAAACACTGCAGACATACGGCGGCCAGTCCTGACAGCTGATCGGCATATCCATCATCATTTTGTTTCCATGCTTCAGCTCTGAAACCATTCAATATATTGAATCCAAACTTAGTACACACACCTCCCATGTAAGATATCTCTTACATGGGATATCTCTTGATATCTTGAGAATTTTAAAAACTATTTTAACTATGTATAAATCAAGTTTGCGGTATTGCGATGCATTCAGACACATCATAAGTGATTTTCCTAGGGTCAGTGGATGTTTCGGGGTCTGGAAACATCAGACACCCACACCCTGACTTGTGTCTGTAGTGCTCCACGGCTCCCTCTTTCCCAACCAGAGCCATCTTGAGACCCTCTCTGCTGCCTCGCTGCTGGGAAGGCCTGTTTCCTCCGGACACCTGTGAACTCAACCGACAGTCCTGGGCTGTTGCAAGGAGTCCCATTGGTGTGCTTTGGATCCCTCTCCAGCCTTAACAAAGGAGAAACCTCGACTTAAGATAATGATGCTTTGCATTCAGGCCTATGTCTAACCTACTATTTGTGAGCAAAGTACTTGAGAAAGTGGTTTTTGATCATACCCAATAGTACCTTCCTCAGTTAAATCAATATGCTCAAGAAATTGCAATCAGATTTTCGATCCAATCACAGCACAGAAACGTCATTAGTAAAAATAGTAAATGGTCTTAGACTTGCTACTGACAATTGAACTGAAATTTCTATGTTTAGGGTTGGACCCCAGTCAAAGGGAGACACCCCTCTTAGTAAGCTCGGGATCCTGGCTCCCTAGACCAAATTTAAAAAAAATTAAAAGTCTAAGAGTCATCTTTGACTGTGATTTAAGTTTCAAACCCCATGTTAGTAAGGTCTGACAGGCAGCTTTCTGTCACCGAGAAAGGTTACCAAAGAACAGCCATGTTTAACACAACAGGATGCTGGGTAACTTATTTTTTTTTTTACCAGTAGGTTAGACTGCTGCAGTGCACTTTTTACTGGTCTCCCAAGAAATAAGTAACTGGGGCTAACACATCCAAAACACACACACACACACACACACAGCTGATGGAAGATAGTGTTCCTTGATTGAACGAAACCCCTTTAATAATTACCATGTGTAATGGTTTGGTTGCCCCAGGATGACTTTGACTACATAATGATGTGTTTGGTTGGTTTGAGTGTGACAGTGAGAGTGCAACAGACTGTATTGAATGGCAGAGTAAAGGAGTATGTGTGTATGTGATGACAGAAGTTCTTTTATGTGCACATGACCTCATTTGTTCTCATTCATCTTCACCCATTGCTGAAACATCTCCTGTCCCTCTCGTGCCAGATTTTCTTCAATTCTTCCTCTCTGTTATGCTTTTTTTTTCTCTCATCCCTTGTTTTGTTTCTGTATATTTTGGTTTCAGGAGGATTCTGTGAAAATTGCTGGTAAGGTGGCACCAGTGAGTGTTTACACACTGTTACAAATATAGGTTTTTTGCTTCATTGTTCCCCAGTGTGGGGGTGAAATTGACTTGTCACAATATGTTACTTTAGTTCCATCAGTCTATCACTCTATTTCTCTCTGCTTCAGTCCCTTCATCCCTGATGTAGTTATACCACAATATAGTGACAATTGATGAAATCTGTGTGTGGTTCTCTCTCTGTGTATGTATGTGTTTAAAAGGTACCTCAAGGGGCACCAGCATGCCAAATGCAGAGGAATGGGCAAGGCAGAAAAACACATTGGACTCTATTTTTTGTGAGAATACAATTGCAGTACTGCATTGGCGTACCAGTGCCAATAGACCGATGACATTTTTCTTTTGGCCACTAGTCCATTTTCTTCTCATATACCTGCCTTGTTATATCCTGTCTTCAAATGATCCCACATTTTGTTGCACCATAAGCAACATTTAAAGAATGATTCTTTTAGAATTAATTGTAAATTGCAGTTGCTCTTCAGCTTAGACAGATAGCTCTCACTGCTCAACCCCATTTGGATTGTTCATCTTATCACCTGACACCTGCCTCCTTACTCACGCATCTGAAAGTGTATAAAGCCTCCTTGATTTGTCTTGTATGTTCTATTCAGCTTCCCTTTTCCTCTGCCAAGGAAGTAGGGCTGCAATGACGCATCGACGTCATCGATTACATCAACTAAGCAAATACGTCGCGTCGACTCGTTGGGCTGTTTATGTTCCTCCTTAATTAAGACGGCTGCTCCTGAGTGTGTAAAAAGTGAAGCTGTATCTTCCAAAAAGACGAACCCGGTCGTCCAAAGTGTGTGAATTCTTTAAACAGAGACCCAATAAAATGGTGCTCTGCGTGCTTTGTTAAATGGAGAAAACGGTAAAAAAAAATAACTCAAATGAAATACTAAGATCACTGACGGTTTCATGTGGTCTCCAGCGTCATTTTTTTCCGTGTGTGTGTGTGTGTGTGTCGGGTAGAGTGAATGATTTTGTCCTTACTGCAACTCTTTGCTCAACACGGTGGCTCTCAGATTACGTCAATAAAGCGGACAGGTTGCTCAATCCACCGTGACACAGGTAACTACACAAGTTAACTAGTTGCCTGCCGGTGGTTAAATGACATTCTTCTCCAGACATCGTCTGACTAATCGCTCCTGTGCTGTCGCACAAGTATGTATGTATGTCAGAGACTTGCCCAGCAGGGATGTGAGAATTGATCTAGCGGCTCCTTTTGCTGGTGATAGGAGCCAGAGTTTTCTAAGATCGAGGTTGCTGTCAGAGCAACAGTGGAAAGTGGTGGTGACTTGGGGAGGATTCTCCCTTCTTGCTTGCGAGTTGGCTTGTTTCCTATGAGATAGCTCTCCTGATACACTCAAAAAAAAAAAAAACTTCACCCGCTCCTGACTCATTATGAACTCATTGTAGACATTGTCAGAAACAAATCAAGCAGGCATTGCTCAACCCTACTACAAACACCATAGAGTTTTCTTAAACTCTAAATTCCTCCCTTTGCAAAACAGCTGTAGTGATAAAAACAAGTGCTACCTTAATATCAAAGCATATAAAAAAGGAACAAGAAAATATTCATTTTCAGCTGGATGCATCTTGGGACTTAAAGCTCATTGAACCATATTAATGGGCTTGTCAGGTGGGAACCCGCCAAAAGCAGGGCGCCAATACCGAGGGTTCCAAGCTGTGATATATGAATCTAAATTTTTAGAGATATTTAGAGCTGCCCCTATTCCGTAAATCAGCCTACTCACTCCAGTACTGCTCTAATTAGCTCTCAGCTTCCTACCAGTACATCTTCATAGGCTTAAATTGCTCTGTGAGGGCCTGTCATTGGTCCCTGTAGTTTCCAGCAGGACAGGAGACACAGATCTGCACATTCAGAATTAGCATTACATAGGAGCGCTACTGGAAAACATTATCATTTATGTGCGCAGTGAGTTTTCAGTAGCAGGGGTAGTACCGTACAAGTCCTCCTACATTTACCTGAGGTAAGTACTAAATATAATTTCTTTATTCATACGGTCCATTTGAATGCTCCCGGTGAAATCTTGCTTTAAGAATTATTGCATGTAGTTTATTTCTATGGCAGGACACTTACTTATCTGGGGTCTTATAAACTTAATTGTCTCAGGCCTTGTCACATACATCTAAACACACTTCCTGAATTACATAGAATGCCAAAGTATCATGTTTGGAGTCAGGGGTGTAATTTTTCATTTGAGATTAAGATTTTCAATCTCACCACCTCTGACTGTGTCTTTCTTTCTGTCTCTTTCAGTCTGTCCTTTCCTCCTTCTTAAACGCCTTAACCTGAACCCCAAACATAATCCCGGAGAAACAGTTTGAATATTTCATGAAACCAATAAATAACTAGAAAGAAAATCAGTCAACCAGGAAGCCCTGGCTTACAATGAACACAAACAAGTGTTAAACAAGAAAAATATTTGATGCGCTAGACAAATAAGCCTGTATTAATATTTGAAATTCAAATATAGGTGGAATAGATCAGATTTTATACAGAGTACCAAACATTTTCCTGTTATTCCTGTAGTTCGTCTTCTAAGATGCTTTAAGTAAGTTAAGTAAACAAGCAGGTAAGTGTGTCTATAATTACAGTTTGTTACTACTGTTCTGAAAGCCCTCTTAATTTTTTATCTCTCTAATACAGTTAATGCAGAATAACAAAATGCAGAATCTGCTAATCTTGGCATCAATACAAGAAGTAACTATGTGTCTTGAAATTGCCTATCAACTCACGACAGATGGATCTGTTGTAAAAGCAAGCTTCAGGATTTATTTTAATGTCACTTATCAGACTCACATGGTAACTTAGTAAAACTAAGTAAACTTATGTCTTGCCGCAAATCCAGTCGTTCACGCTACATTTAGATGCTTCTGATGCGTATTTGATATCTGATATCAGGTTTCATAAAGTACTGGACCCAAAATGCAGACAACACAGTGGCAGATTGGAGTTCAAGGATTTAATGAAAGTCCACAACGCAAAATCCAGCACACAAAGCAAAAAATCCAAAAAGAGCAAAAGGCAAAATAATATCCAAAAGACAGACAAAAGATAATATCCTTACTGAGGAGCACAGGGAGAAACACATGGGAAACATATGGGAAACATGAGATCAGACATTGACGACAAACTGGCAACTCACAGATGGAATCACACAGACTAAATACACTCGGATAACAAATGGCAAACAGGTGAAGCAGGGAAGAGAGACAACCAACAACAGGTGGAGACAATCAGACAATCACACACTGGAGGGAAAATAAATTAAAGGGGAAGACACAAGGAGGAAGGAGGAGGACGGCTACAAAGGCACAGAGGGAGAGGGAACAAACCAGAACTAAAAACAGAAGACTAAAACTGAGACAGGGGAAACAAAAGGTCAAAACAGATCACAAGAAAAGGCAACAGGAAGTGTAAAGCAAAAACACAAGGCATGGAAATAGACTACAAAATGAAACAGGAAACAGAGGTACAATATAATGACATGAACCTTTCACACTAAAAGAAACCAACAAACCTGGATATGATACATGACAGATGTCACAAAGTTATAAGAAAGAAGATGAAAACCGTCATTAATAGGCTGTTATTTGACTGCAAATCCTGTGTATTATGAACAATGACCAACAGGTAGAGACAGGAAGGAAAGCAGGTATGTTGTGCTGTAATGATTCAGGATTTATCACAAGGTGGACAGAGACCCACCTTTTTGAGAGGTCTTCGTTCGTTTGTTTGAACCACACCAGTTTGATTTACAGCTTTTCATACTAGTTCTTTCAAATTCGCCGGGGTCCTTTTTGAACCCAACCAAACAGTAGTACAGATATGTATTTACACATTTAACACTACCCACTGCGCCACCCTTCCACCCCTGATTTTAACACATCGAAGGAAGATGGGAAGCCATGTGGCTCCCATTTGACCCAGATAAATGTGTGAAGAGATAAATTGGGCCAAAATGTCAAATGTCGAATTTCAAGTTTTTCAAATTCTTCAGATCTCTTGTGAAAACACCACCTTTACTGATTGGATTGACTGATCTTTACAAATTGTTTTGGTGCTTGAAATGAGTTCACCAAAACCTTAGGCTTCCTGAAAAATCGGGATGTTTGGATAAAATTGTAGAAAAGTGTCTGTAATGTTTGAAAAATGGGACTGAATAATGACTTCATGGTATGTGTGCACATGAAGCATTACAACAGTACATCAATGGCATATTTATTAGATATTTAAGTCCCGCAAAAGAAGCAATATTTACCATATTTACATAATGTGTATGTTTGAGGTTGCTCTTGACCTGGTTTCAGGCAGAGAAGGAGGTGGTGGCTGTTGGAGAGATGCTGCTGGTAGTTCACTGGGCTTAAGTTGTCAAGCTTTAAGACAGTTCTCCCTTTTCTCCTGTCATGATCCAATCCCTTCACATACTCACGCCTGAGGCTCTGACTGCAAATCTCATCCATTTCACAACTTATTACTTGAACAGATTTACAATAAAATTTATATTCAGTATAAAATCGCATAAACACATTTAGAAAATGACAGATGTCTCCTCTGCACACAGAAATATGATGTCAATGGCGAAAACATATCCATTCAAATGTATTAATTTGAGGGTTGAGGCTACGAATCTGAATGTTGTCATTTTATTTGCCTTGGTCATGTCCGACCCCTCCACCATAATCAGGGAAAATCTCAAAAATCGCTGTGTCTAGCAATGTTAAATTGCTATCTCTTCTTTCATGTCTGCACCAAAATGTAATGGTTTCATTCGTGGCCCATGCTCCATCCTTCGGTTTCATGTAACTCTGCAGTAGTAGATTTAATCCTGAAATTCATAAAAGCGCACTGTCCTTAGATACTACTTGTCTCAACAGTCAATAAGCACTAAGTAAATGCACTGATCATTATGGTCCCTCTGGTAGTCTTAAAACTGTTTCTTAAGTAGTTCTGAACATTTTAGTCTCATGCCCTGGACCAGATTTTGTTTCAATAAAAGATCAATATCAGACCCATGCGTCATCATGATGCGGCCCTTTACTACCATATTAATAGTACTGACCATATAAGTGATGAAGGTAAAAACTTAATAGGGCTTATTTTGTTAACAGCAGTATAACTTTAGAGGACACTGTGTTTTTTTCATCACAGGCATAAACAGTGGTGCTCATAAGTGGTACACCGGTGCGCGTGCGGTGTCAAAATAAATTATGTGCAGCATATATTAGAGCAAGAAGCGCTTCTGCGTACCACCGTTGTGCACATTGTGTCTGTGTCTAACAATAGAGTTTAATTGATTAATTAAGATGTGAATTGGATGCCACAGGACATGGTAAAGGGGTTCTGCAACTCTTCCACGCTTATGGTCCAAGGGATGAGTGGAAGATGAAGTCGGTGTCAGTCTGCACACAGAGCTGTAGTCAGTGTTGGAGTTATGAGTGGAGTTATGAGTACTAAGCTCTAACAGTTAAAGAAGATATGTGGAGAGCAGGCCATTGCCTTTTTTAAACAAAGGAAGTTGCACAATAGATGGTCTGCATGGAGGCAGGAGACTGCTGAAAATATGGAGCCTATTACCTGACATTCAAATTCAAGTGGCTGCAAGTGATGACGGAGCCTAAAAGTTCTAGTGTCTGCTTCATGCAGTGCAAAAGGTGAGCACCAAGCAACATCCTCAGGTGCTCCTTTGCGAACCAGATGAAAATATAATGTGCAGCCCTGTACATAAGCCTTTAATGCATATGGAAGACAGTGAAGACATGAACAGAAACTGTCTATTATCACGTTTATCCTACAGAATATATAGATACACATAGAGGGACAGTTGTGTGTGTGTGTGTGTGTGTGTGTGTGTGTGTGTGTGTGTGTGTGTGTGTGTGTGTGTGTGTGTGTGTGTGTGTGTGTGTGTGTGTGTGTGTGTGCGTGCGTGCGTGCGTGCGTGCGTGCGTGCGCGCGCGCACGCGCGTGCAGAGAGAGCGACAGTCTTGCCTGTTTATGGGTCTGTGTGGACATTTGTGCCGTAACTGCGGGCTCTGATCACAGATAACCTTCTTGGTGTCCGCTCACTGACTTTATCAAACAGACTCCCAATCTGTGTGTGTGTCTGTGTCCAGATGCTGTAACCAGATGCTCTCCATCAGACTGCAGGCGCCTAAGATAGTGACAGGGAGCGGGTACACACAAGGTTATCGTGCACACGCTCACAGACACGTACACATGCACGGCGTATAATCTCTCAGGAAAGACCAGGTCACATTTTCTGCTGTATGACACTGTATATGATATATCATTGGTTTAATACAAATCAGCACTCTACAAATGGCTGCGTTCTTTATTCTAAGGTATTTAAAGATGAAGTGAAACCAAAGCTGCACGAATGGATCCGTTAAACAGGCAGATCAGCAATTAGTTATGAATGTGTTATGACAACATCGTGTTTTTAATTATTCTATGCAGGGTAGAATGAGTGCAATGGTCAGGGGCATGCACAATACTTATTATGCAGGTAATATCTACTGTAATGTGTTTGCTGTGAGAGAAGCTCATTGCACATACGTACTTGTCTTGTCTTTTCAGCAACTCTGTCAAAGCCTTCTTAAGATGTGCTTGTCATGAAACAGTGCTTTTAGTTTAGTCATAAAAAAACAAAACATGGTTAGGTTTAGGAAAAGATCGGTGACGTGTTTGATTTCAACTAAAAATGTCTGAAAACGGGGACAACATGAGGTGCAGGACTCCTTAGCGTCCAAGCAGAGGACGAGATCAACCACCATCAAACAGAGATGTTGAATGATTGCTGGTGCTGTTGTTTGTTATTCCATAGTTTAGGAAGTGCTGTTTGACATGTAAAGCATCGCACTCGACGCTGACACTGCCGTGTTACACGTCATGCCTCTTTTGCTTGTAGACGGGCGGCATCTTAAGTAGAGATGGATCTTCATTTCGGAGGTAGTGACCTCTGTCTGGTTTAACCTACAGGAATGTTTGGCCGACTCTCATTTTTGTAAATGGCCTCAAGCATTTGCATGCAGGTACACAGCCTTGCAACATACAAGTCTTCCCAAACAACCCTGACAAAACTGTCCACATCCTTGTTGTCATTTTGAGATACACAGCAAGCCTGCGAAGTGAAGGTTTCATAAATAAGTGATGTTGCTCAGTAATGGAACAATGTGATGTTGTTGTGGGAACAAGACTCACGCTGCCATGACAACCTCAAGAAACGTGTGAGGTCATCCATAGCTCTTGGTCTTACGCCATTACACAGTCACCTCTCTCTCCATGGAGGCTGAGTGTACGTGAGTCAGTGTGTGGATATTTTGAGCTACTGTGTGTTACTTTGCTGTATGTGGAAGTTCAGAAGACACAAACATGGTAACCTGGGCAACAAAATGAAATGAACATCTCATGAGTAAATGAGATGAAATAATAATAAATTAAAGATACAGGTAAGATAGTCGCTAAACTGTATGTTTCGGTTAAAGCAGCAGTTGCAAAATAATGTGCAAAATAATGAACAGTGTGCCGTTTGTGATATTGTGTCCTTTTCTATGCACAGTATGTGGGAGAGAGACAGTAGCCTATGCTTCAGAGCTCTTTTGTTTCAGTGTAAATGTTTTTTACCTTTCACCAAGTAGGAAGATGTTTACATGCTGCACCAGAAATGTAAGAAACCCCAGAACAGTTAATGAAGGAATTCACAGTCACAAGCATCCACCGAGTGCACCGCATGGGGCCTCAATAAACAAATGCCTACGACCCATAGTGGTCAGATTTGCAAAAGAAAACAGCTGGTACAGCGTTCTCAGCAGACAACACAAAGGTACGGCCTATGGACTTAACGACCGATCAGAAAGATAACATACTGAAAGGAAAAACACAGTTATTTCAGTTGATAAGATGTACATCGAAGGAAAAGTCTACCACACTTACAAAGAAAACAACCTCTTGGCCTCTCTCACCCTCACTCTGACCTCCAATGATGCTGAATTGTGTTTATTAAAAAATGCACCTAAACCATACGATGGCATTTTATGTTGTTTTTGTTTGTTCTTTTTTATTTGTTTTGTTTTCTCCTTGTCTTCATCTCTTCATATCTAACCTCAAAACACACCCATGCGTTATATCTGTGAGAGGACTAATATCTACCCATTCTCTCAAATACATGTGAGAGACATTTTTCCAGACCATAAAGACAGATAGCTTATTTATAACTTTTTTCGTCAAAGGGATTTTGAACCGGCATGACACAACACAGCCAGCTCAGTAGAACTGCCTCAGTCCTGATGGGTCCTGCAGCTGCGAGGCAGCCACAATAGGCTGGTAACATATGATTGTTGTTTCCTTCTTCTTTTCTTCATATCACCACTGATATTACAACTATCATTGACACTGACACCCAACACCAGGTCTTGGTTAACCCCCCCACACACACACACACACAACGCATTGTATTGCAGCACACACGAACTCTCACACATACACATATTTTATATAACATATTACGTATTTATTTATGATTCTTTGTTACATCGTACACAATAGTAACAACGGGGTGTGGGGCACGTCTGGGCCGGGTTGGGGGGGTAGTTATTGCAATGCCCTCTGACGGAGTGGCCATGACTTTGGTGGGGGCCGACTAGGGTCACGGTCAGCGAGCCTACCTCCCTCCCCCATTTAAAAATGGAAGATGAGGGAAGAAGTAGAAAGGAGAAAAAAAAAGTTAATGAACAAACGCCCTCTCTAATGGTCTGGGAGCGGTCGAAAGCAGGACAAAAAAAAAAAAAACTTCAACAGGCTTGTGTTCTCCTCAGGGTTTGGCACAGCTCAAAGCAGATTTCCCGTTCCACCTGTCCCCTGCGGTCGTGCTGGTGGTTTGGAATTGTGATGATCTCTCCTCCCCCTGCTGCTCCAGTCTGGCCTTATCAATTTATAAATGTGAAATATTAGAATGGTCTCCACTTTATTATAATGCATTATATGTTGTAATGATACGGATTACGATGGTGAAAATGTCATTATTATTAGTATCATAACATAGTGTCATTTTATCATTATATAATAACTTTTAAAATTGTTGCATATTATATATAATATATGTATATAATTATTTTACTTCATAATATATGTCAAATGAGAGTTATGTTGTGATATTATTTTTCTATCATTATTTCATATATTACTCTACTGATACTTCTCTTAAATCATATATTTATTAGCACCTAACATTGACACTGTTCATTTAACACTATTTATTATTATTATTATTATATTTTTATCTTTCATATCAAACCCTTCACAGCAAACATGCTCACACATACCACAGCTGGTGGATTTCTCATCATTAACCCTTGGCTCTCATTACTTATATCTCCACTGCTTTGTGTCATCATCTGTATGTTTGTCCTTGTTGTTGTCACAATTTCACCAATTGAAAATAAATAAATTTAAGATTAAAAAATAACGATTGTAATGACACACGCGCTAGCGACGAGAAAATTACTGCAGCATTTTTAAACTGGGCTTGTTTTTTTAATTCCACTGATTTTGTCTGTCCGTGTCTCTATAATGGCTTTAAAGGTAGGGATCTGTTAAGAGATTCGCTCAAATGCCGTACAAACCATGCGCGCGCACTCACACGCACACGCCAGCCTATTCAAATCAAGTTGAAAATTACCGCTCACTGATGAACAATTATAGCCGTGTTTTTCTTTTTATGCAGAATTACAATCATCCATCTATTGTCATAATCATCTTCACACAAGGAGATTTTCGCTTGAGGAGTTGGGAGAGAGGGAAATACTCTGAGCTGCCTCGTAGTTCTCCGGCTCAGACACACACACACACAGAAATAAAGGAGGAATGGTTCTCGTGTAATGGTTTGCAAAGCTTCAGCGAGACTGTTCTTTAAGTCAGTGAGACGCAGAACATGTGAAAGTAGAGAAACTATGTGTTGTATATACTTTGATATGTCATTAGTCCCGCTATAGCAACATCATGATTGTATCGCATTAACTCCCTCAATTAGTTGACATGTGATGTTCACGACATTGTCAGGCAGTAAGGCCACTCATTGTTCAGTGACTGGACTGCTAGGGACAGCTACCTTTGCATCTTTATCGTTCACCCAAGTACAAACTTCAACTATGTGAGAAATGCCAAGCCAGTCAGAAGCAGAGTTGGGTGAGTCGTGGCGTCGCCATAGTAGGATTTGTAAAATCGCTCCCAGTACTTTGTGGAAATTCAGTTTTTATTTCTATTAAAAGTTTCCTCAACTTCCCCCGATTTTTCCTTCAGTCTTAATTTTTGTATCTTTTTATGCCCCCTGCCAAAGGGGTGTATAGGGTTACACTTATGTGTGTCTGTATATGTAAAGGGTTATGGTCTATCCACATCTCAAGAACCGCTGGCCAGAATGCAATTAAATTTCACACATGCTCTGTGGGGGCCCTAAAGGTGTGAGTCTCCTAATTGGTTTCTTCAGTTTGCTTATTTTTTTTTTACATTTTTAAGCATATTTAAACTGAGGAGACTTTCTTATCATTTTGCTCAGAGAAAAGTTGCGGAATCGCTGAAGCCTAAATTTAATTGGCAATAATGGTGAACATGCCTCTAAACTAGGAACACCACTCTAAGCCCAGTTCTGAATGTAGATTCTCATCTCTCTGTGTTCCCTCTGCTATGCTCCCTGTGTTATCTGTAAGTACAACAAAATCCACTAGTAAGGAATACGAGCAATTTATCTCGCACTTATTGAACAAGCTTCAAGCTCTGCCTGCTTTCAGTCACTGCACTTTCTTAATGTACAGTTGACATGACTCACATTTTCCAGATAAATTCGGCATATGACACTAATAAACCTATGAGCTAAAACTGTAATTTTAGGTAACGTGGAACCTAATTATCTACAGTATGTACATAATTGATCTCTTGTAGACTCTGAGGCCTAAACAGACCAGCCCATCCTCTCTATCAGCAGTGCCTGTCTCTGTCTGATTCTATCTGCTCTGTAAACAGTTTTCAAAACAATAATAAAACTTCTGATCAACACATATCAATTTAAGTCCCACCCAGTTGTGGTTTAAGCCACACCCACTTTGAGCACAGCTACAGATCAAATGTAGCTATTTGAACAGATACAGATAACGGTACTAACTCAGCTCTAGTTATTACAAACAAGTTCAGTTCATCTATTATTTATTTTAAGGATGGTAAATGGTCAATGTTGGTGTCATATTTTCTTTTTAAATTTACACTGAACATTTTTGCATTTGAAAGAGTCATATTATTGATTATAAGACCATTATCGGCCGCTAAACTCCATAAAGATACACTCTGGCCTCACTAATTATTCGTGACCCAAATGTCATACTTGAGTAAAGGTAAATATATTGTGCTAAAATATTGCTTTGGTGAAAATGAGAGTCACCCCCCACAAAGAGTACTTGAATAAAAGTAAAAGTATCTTATTCAAAATATCAAAAGTAATTTAACACACATTCAGTTTACTCAGTAACAGAGTTAAATGAGTAACCTGTGATGAATTGATTAGCACAGATGGCCTTTGACTGTCCACCACTTTCTGAAGAAATGAAGGAAATCCTAAACTGTGTCTTCTGTTGTTCAACATGCAAAAAGTTATTCAGTTTTGGGCAGAGTCCTGCTATTTCATTCAGTTTGGCTCTGGCACTGTTACATCGCCTGCTTTCATCCGAAAGGGGACACGGTTGTCGCATATGCCTGCTCTGCAGTGGTTCCGACCGCTGAACAGGATACATGGGGGTAACAAACACAATTTTCAAAATTGGTAAATTTGTATGTGAATTTTTTTCAAAAGCGGGTTTTCACCTACTATATTTATCTTGAAATCATTTACTGGGTGATCACTCACTATCTCGGTTTTGTTGGTGATA
Organism: Chaunax sp. Z400; assembly: GCA_037577475.1. Taxonomy (NCBI): domain Eukaryota; kingdom Metazoa; phylum Chordata; class Actinopteri; order Lophiiformes; family Chaunacidae; genus Chaunax; species Chaunax sp. Z400. The sequence goes on along the minus strand of CM075191.1, from coordinate 16,338,280 downwards.
GCATTACGTTACCGTTCCCATCATTCATTCATACCCAGGTCCATTACGCCCCTCAACAGTAGCTCCTATTTTCAGTCCTAGTGTGCACCATCACATGTGCAATATGTTATCTGTGCAAATATACTATCACTTGTGCAGTAACTCTGCTGAGCTGTGCATTATTTGTTATCTAAAACTCAACACTGAAGCACTTGTGCTTGTGTATATATGTGTGAATGTTATGTATGGAGCGTGTATTATGTGACGTTGGTTTCAGTGAATTCACTGCATGCCTGCTTGTTGTATCCTCTGTGAAATTGTAGTTGGACGGAGTCCAGAACAAATTTCCCTTCGGGGACAATAAAAGCATATCTTATCTTACATTGAAGCATTCGAGTATGATAAAGTAAAACGCACACCCTTAAGTTAGTCTTAGTTACCTTTGTTGTGGTGCAGGTCAAATATTGTTGTTTTTTTCTTGTTTTTTTTTAACCACATGGAACGGATAGTACTGCAATTACATATTCATATTTGGGAAGATGTCTGCAGAGTCTGTGCCTGCACCTATATAGACAATTGAGCTTGACTATTCGATATACCAACATTTATCTTGGAGTACAGCATTCACAGCTGCTCTTAGCATTTTCATCATTGGTGTGCTTTGCAAAGATAAGAGAAACTGCACTGACTTTAGTCAACCCATACAGTGTACACCTAACATGCTCACATTGAAGGTATGTTTTTCAAAATGAAATGCCGTAGCTGTCCGGATGCCGTTGCAGTCCATCTCACCTCCCTGACTTGTTGCTTGATATGCAATGATATGCAATTTTCTTGGAGCCGTGTGAGAATGAACGCAGCAAACGCTTGCCAGCTGATATCCATGACATTATTATAACTCTCTTTTCGTCCGTTGCATTTAATTGGGAAGATTATGTGTTTGATCAGACCGTCTTATCTCTGTTTGTCATTGTCAACACTGTCTTTGATTATGTGTTGGACGCGATGTTTGTTTTCCCTCTCCTTTGATTGGTCATTAACCCTCAGGCAAATGGAGTGAGAAAACCAAACTTTTTAATGACCATGTTTACATTCATTGCAAGTATCCCTGATCACTGACTGTTATCTTGGACGTATTCTTAACAAGATGTTCATATAATGTTCCATCCAAATGATCTCATTTAAGCTACTATATGCTACAATATTTTAACGTTGCCTCCCTTCCATGTATCAATATCATGTCTAAAAAAATAGAATTCAAAATGAAATTTCTTTCGTAAAATGCATATTGAATTTGTATGACTAACTTGCGTGAGCTTTTTCGTTTTTGAACACAGTTTCCTGACTGGCTCCAGTCTCCAGTCAGGTTGTGCTTATTGGCAAACATTGTGGCTGTGGTTCAGGTGGCGACATCTCTGTTTTAGTTTGAATAAACAGTAGTAGTAGTGGTGTCATCATTATATAGTTATTGTAGTAGTTAGAAGATAAATAACTAAAACATTAAATATGCTGACAGTTTAAGAGATGATGGAAGAATGAAGACAAAATATGACATATAAGGAGACCAGAAATCATGCACGTCATGGTCCATGCGTCCATCGTTGTTGAAGTTTAGGGTTTAATTAATGTCTCCGTCATGTGTTTCATTGTAAGTTGAGAAACAGCGGAAAAGGAGAATGAAACAAGCCAGAAGTGTTCATCTAGCATGAGGCATGAGGACAAAGATAAAATCATGCAATGTAGACAGAAAACGTTACTTGAATGAATTGCTGCGGATGTCAGACTGTAGATAAAAAGTGAACTGTAGGTTATGAAAGACATGGGAGAAGGAGGTGGGTTGCTGTTTGAAACTGAAACAACTCACGGCCTTACAAGCTTTGACTTGTGGAAAAACGCACTGATCAGCAGGTACTGTGGAGGGATAGACAGATGGATGGATAGATGGTTGGAAGATAAAGAGGGAGACTTAAAGTGGGAGGGGGTGCTAAAGCAATTCCTTCCACACCTCTCAGTCATAATTATGGAAAAAGAACAGCAAAGCGCAGCCAGCCCTCCTACGAGCAGAATGTTGTCCTTCTTCCATGGCAGAGTGAAAAAGCCTCTCGTTAAGAGAGATACTGAGCACAGATCAACAGATGAATGAGATGTATTGGTATTTACCATAAATCTCTAAATGTACATGTAAAATAGATTTTGAGATGAGAATTTATCCTCAGGGAAATTGTTGTGCAGCAGTAGTAGTACAAAGTAGCAAAAGAGTTATTTAGAGTTAATTATGTAGAGTGCAAATACATACAAAATAGGAACATAAACAATTAGCGAAAAAGGTGCAAAACTTTACACAATGCCAGACACATAAACAGATTAGGAAACTTTGTAAAAGTATAACCAGGTTAGCCGCGAGGTGTTAAAAGCCAAAGCATGCACTCTAGCAGAGATATGTTTTGGATAATAGACCCTCATATTGCACATTCAGGCTGTGATTGAAAAGGCAGGGAATTGACATCCTAGCCACTTTTTCTTAACCTCGATGGAAAACGTCACGAGGTCCCTGGAAGGATGTGGAGGAGAACTCTCATTACCTCCGCAGAGGAGGTTATGTGATCGGTTCGGTTTGTTTGTGGACCAGCCCAAGGCGTCACAACGCCACATCAGTGTGTGCCTTACTACCCCCCCCAGGAGTCACAGAGGTGGAAGAAACTGACCCCCCATTACGCCTTCATTGCGCTCAGGCAGACATCGGGGCAGAATAAAGGCGCAAGGAACCTGACATTATAAATAGTGTCAAACGATGAAAAAGTGAGACGCAGACTCACAGCATAGAGAGTAAGAGAGTCGAGAAAACGAGCATGAGAATATCGATGGAAGCTTTGACATACAGGATAAACTTTCTCTGATCACAAAGCCTAATTTTACTCTATTGTATGGTTAATCAGTGGAGCGTGCTGCAGGCTGGAGTCTCTGTTAACAGCGACAAACAGATCCAAGTCAACTGTATACACTCTATGAAACGTCTGTGTCCTCACTGTGCTGCATTATTATAAATAATGGTGAAGTGGTCGAGGGTCGCGTCTCTAGTGAGCATCCAGGAGCTGCCACTGCCTCTTCATCTCCTTACATTTTCATGCATTTGATCCGTGTTGTTGACTGTGTAGTTGCTGTAACTACTTTGACATACAGCATATTGGTGTTGAATGCATTATTGTATGAAAATGATACATTTTTGCAAAATAGGGAAGCTGTTAGGCCTGCACATCTGTTATTATGAATGCATTTTATTCTAAAATACCTGTACAATATACCTGTACAGAGTAGCAGCAATATCTCCCTTACTTGGAATACACCATAGTGGAACTATATGCTGTATAGAAACTGAAAAGCCTGACTTTCTTGACATGCAGCACTGAAATGCAGTCAGACAGTTGCCCAATAATGTATGCAAAAATCTGAGCTCAACTGATAGACAGACGGAATTATACTTTGGCTGCAGTGTCGGCAAGCTGTAAAGTGATCGGGTGTCTTATGTTAACAAGACTGAGAGGTGACTGCATTTTATCACTGCAGCACTGTCAACTAAATGCTCTTTGCACATCCTCTCCTGTCTTGATGTTTCATTATTAATGAATCTGACATCAAGATATTGTGGCCACATTGTCACAAACCAGCAAAAATGTCCATCACAATTTACCTGGGGTTCAAATAAGGTCAGGCCAACAAAGCTAAAGAGACACACACACACACACACACACAAAGCCAGCAAAATCTCACACTTTATGTTACGTTTTCAAAACTGTAGTTTTCTGTCAAACTTTTAAAGTATGTCTTAGTATTTTTTATCCATTTTGACTGGAATCTGTAGCCTTACTGTCTTATTCTGTCTGATGCTGTGTACTGCAGTAAAGGTTTCTAATGACTGCTGCATCATGAAAGGTCTGTTTGAGCTGTGCTACTCATATGATTTGCATTATGATTTTGGTTGCAGCACTGTAGGGGAACAGCATGGAGTTGCCTCTGCACTGCCAGAACAGAAGAAAAAAAAAAATCAAACCCACCTTTTTCCGTTGTTGTTGTAGTGATCTTTATAAGTTGAAATGGTCTATTCCACAATATTTCATTATTTATTACTCTTACATGTGTAAGCTTGTGAGCTGGTAGTTGTTTTTTTTCAATATCTACAGGTAGATTTGGCTGTTGTCATGAATTAGTGAATAATAATAAATCCCTCTATGCACTCTAAAAGCTCTTCTGATTAGTGAGATACTGGGGAAGACATATGCAAGTGGGGGCGTGGAGGGTTGTTGCACTTCAATGAGAGCAATGTGTTTATCAAACACTTTCCTTCCTCAAATCTGATTAGCTCAATGTCACATTGAAGAGTGGTTCCTCATCAGTCTCTGTAATTTAATCCTTGCGCCTAAAGGGCCACTTTACCATGGTGTCTTAGGCCATATCAAAGTTTGGGAGTGGACACAACCGCCACCCACTCATGTATTTAACCTTGACATAAACACGGGCTCTCAGACTCAAACACTAGAAATTCATGAAAAAATGAAATATTCATGCATATTCATCAGTGACCTCAGGAGGAGGAAACTGGACACACACCATTTAAGATCTCGGGAATAGTTCCTAGATTTTCATGAGACCTCCCTGCCTTCACTTCTTTTTGAAAGTCTATCTAAAGGAAGACGTGGACAGACATACGTTTACATTCTATACTACTGCATGTATACTTAATGTCAGAAGTTATAAGACATTATATAAGGGTTGAAACAAATAAGACCAATCTAAATAAACAACAACAAAAAACTTTTATCTTGTCATCATCTTACCTGTGCTAATAACACCATCCAATAAGAGGGGAATTATAAAGGCAGGTCAAGAAACTAAAAACATAAATATAGTAGGAGTTTTTGGATTGAGGATCAGTTTTAAATTCAGGCAGAACACTGACTGGACCATATCTGCTATTCAATTTTATACCATACAGTGTGTTCCATTAAGTCGGCTCCCTGTTAGCCTTTGGTAATACGTAAGATGTATGTAATGCTGCTGTGTCATTTAAAGCACACAGACAAGCACAGAGTTTTAGGGCTGATGATTGCATGTGGGCTTGCTGAGAATTTTTACCTTTTTTTCCCCCTTAGTTTTGGAAGCACAGAAGGTAATGACACAACTTGGCTGCAGACCAGGACCATTCAACTGCTAGACCACTCAGCAAGTTGGTAGGTCCCATTCAGTCCCTCTCATTGTCCCTCCATCTGTATCTCTTGTGTTTCTAACTAAATCACTGCTTAGCACTGTCTGTTTGCCTCTCAGTCATCCCTATCCTGTTCATTTTTTGTTGGAATTGTTCTTTCTGCTTCTCTCTCTAAGGTTCCAGTTAAAGAGGGAGAAGATTAGCTTCAATTTGCCTTGATTAGGCTATTCTTCTCACAGTCGGAGCAAAAAAAAAAAAAAAAAGTTCTGCAATTTGAACACGTGCAGGGAACAAGTGATTGTGATCAATAAAAAAAAAGAGCCGGGGAAAAAGGAAAAAAAGTGAACAAGTAATGGAATGAATCGCCAATTTCTGTTCTTGTTAAGTATTTTTGGAAAGCAGCTCTTGAGAAAAAGCTGTTTCCGCTCAAGGACTCTAACAGTAGTGTGTGTGTGTGTGTCAGAGGGGATGATTGCTCAGTATTCAAAAGAGCATGATTATAAGACATTTGTCTTTTGCGTGCACAATGGCAGATGTGGGATTACAGAAAGTGTGTTTTTTTTCCGATGATGTATGACACTGTATGCCATATTTGTGGTAAAAAAAAAAAAAAAAAACAGTCGAGATCAGTGTGCTTCCAGACGATGTAAGACTGCATTTCCAGCACAAACAGTTTTTTTATGAGTTCTAAGAATGTATAGATTCTGACAGATTGGCTTCGTGGATTTCAGTGCATATTAAAAGCACATTGTTTCATTGCTGCAGGGAAGCAAATTTGCCTTTTTCTGGACATACCACGGTATTCAGGAGGCAAACTGAGCCAGTCACAGCAACCCTTTTTCTGTGTGCAAGGACAATAATTAGTTTTGTCAATTCTTATATATAAATACATTGTATAAACTTTCCTGCATTTTGAATTTGTGTCACTGCCGTGGTGAGGAGGGGATCTACAAAACCGAGTTACCAACTTGAGTGTACACATTAAACAAATAGCAGCAACAAGTTATCATTCATATCACAAGTTCTCCACTAAAACCCCCACTGAAAAAGACAACAACCAACAAGTTGGGATGGAAAATTGGCACTTAATTTTCTCAGTAGCACAGCTAACTCAAAGGTCTTCTTTTTTTTTTGGCAGACATTATCCTGCTCCCACACCCAACTTTAACTTACATATAGTTATGACACATTCACTCTTTTCTTTTATGATAAGTGACTTGCTCACCACCTTCGTGTTTGTTTACATCTTGAGTAAATTGTCTGTGTGGATCTTAGGCGAGATGATGGTTACTTATGGACGGATGATCTTTGAATTATATTATTGATAACAAAGAGCTTGTTTTTGACATGCAAATGTAGACATATTTTTTTAATTAAAAGAAAATACATAATTGAAGTGAAAAGACAAAGCTTTGGAGCATTTTAATAGATTGCTAAAATAAAATATTTAGGAAGAAATAAGCATAAGTGAATACATTTTGTTTATCATTGTAAGGACCACCTTTTTTTTATTAAATATATAAATTAATGCCACTATTTGGTCAACTTAAGGGATGCTGGTTGTTGTAACAATTAAAGTCCTTCTGCCATTTTTGTGAAATGACGCAACCATGTAAACCCAGACTAGTGACTGATGTGACCTGACAGCGAGGCAGCAACTATGTGACATCTTGGTCATCTGACCTGTGGCTGTCATTGCTGAAGAAGACCATGACAGCAGTATTCTGGACCAGTGGGCCAGTTGGATGCCTCTTTATTGGTGAATACACAATAGAAATATTTTGGTCCAATTTATCTCCAATGTCCCTTCCTGGAAATTGATGGACATTAGTCGCAGTATATCTAATGTGAGTGGTTTACAGATCAAATCTGAGCTTTCCTGAAGTTTTTGTAGAATAAATTCCAATGCAAAAGTGTTTGATACTTGAAGTAGTAAGTCTTGATATTACATCACTAATAACTGACTCGACAAATACTGGTCATATGAGTCTGTTCTGAAATGGGAGGACTGGACCAGCATCCATAAAGAAGCAGATGCAGTTATTGTTGAGTTGAAATTGAGGAGAAATTACTTGAAGTGTAAAGTCGAAGTGTAAAGGTTTTCCAATACGTGATGTTTGTATATGGAAGTGTCGGACCGCATTCTTCTGTGTATGAAACTAAAGCCTGAGAGGGGCGTACAAAGAACCCCAAAAGCCTGATAAAAGAAAAGCACCAAAATACAAACAAAGGGAGCACGAAAAGACTTCATCTCCCTCTCTGTGAACATCCTTTGAGACTATTCAGTGTTTGGCTGATTGGTCTCTGTGTCCAGGGTGATGCCGCATAATCATTATTTATTTGAATAATACTATTTATTGACTGTTGTTTACAAGTCTCTCTTAAATGATTAAAACATTAAAAATATCTCAATCTCTGTGGTAATACATCAAAAAAGACAATCAGCCCAAGTGAACTTCCTAATAATAATTGGTGTAATGAAAACATTCTTTATAGGTTTTGCTGTTGTGAAATAGGAACACGTCTTTTGTACCACGACAACCTTTAATAATCAATGTATATAATGTGTAGGGGCGTGTTCTCAAAAAAAATTCCTGTCTGTACAAATTGACTTCAAACAAGAATTAGGTTTGGCAAAATTTACAAATATACAGAGATACATTGGTCATGAAATACAATCAGTAGGATATTCAGAGTTTCCAAAGGGCTCAAATTTCAATCACACTTTCAAATCCAATTTGTTAAAAGTCAGACTTTGGTTCTGTAAAGGTATTTTGTATCACACATTAGCTAGGTAATCTACCCAGGTCTCTTGGGACTCTGCAAAATGCAAATGGTCCATTTTATCCTGGAAGGGATACGCCATATGATAATAATAGAATATTTACAAATGTACACCCACACTTTCATCTGCATTACAGACACGTAATGAAGATTTTAAACAGATGAGTAGAGTAGTAATTGGTCAAGTTTATTTTTGGCCTGAAACCCAAGAAAATATGGAACAGCCTCGCTCAATTTTCCTCTTTAAGAGCCGTGTCTCAATGAGAAATGAATCAATATGTCTTTAAATATAGACACCTGTCAAACGGTGAGACACGTCTGATTTAAGCAACAAGCGACCCTGTCACTCTATTATGTGCATTAGCATTAGACCGGTGATATGTCATTGAGTTCCAAGCACCAATCAGCACACTACCCCCCCCCCAGGGCAAGGAATAGGCGTGTTTGTGTGGAAAGAGATTCAACCTTAATGCAACAAGACAAGAGTTCCCGTCACTGACCTGCAAGTAGCAGTTGCTTGTCTGCTCTTATGATCTTTTTGTTGTTTCAAGAACGTTTTTATTTAAGTTGTAATAGTGAGATGTGACTATTGTAACGGCAGCACAACCATTGGACTTATGTACAACTCATCTCAATCTTTTGAGGTTTGGTTGCTCGTACATATATTAATAAATGCCAGCTTTCCGGCTAGAGGTTAATAAGGGGATCTTACTGGCAGCTTCTCTGCCCGGGTGTCGTCTTGATGTCTGCTCCTCCAGCTCCTTTTTCCGTGGATTGGCCAGTTCACCAACAGTTCATTGATAAACAGAACTCGGAGGACTCCTCACTTGTCCAATATCATCCCAAGAAAGCTCCAAAACCTCTTATTGTCTGTCTTTCTGTCCTTGCATACTTGTTTTCCACCCACCTCTCAGTCCTTCGCACCGGCTTGCTGACTAGGTAAACCCACCCCTCTAGTCTGACAGCCATTCAAATGATCCCATATTATCACCATCTGCTGTAACGCTGCGCATCCTGTGTTAATACTTCAGCTCTGGTTGCAGCTGAAAGAGGGATTTGTTTCATTTTTATTCACACACTTTATGTCTTTCTGTCCATCCAGAAGTGTTTCCGACCTAAAATCCATACGCTGTGCAGATCATTCCCTCATCTGTAAAGGTCTGTTAATGTTTTCCACTGTACGCTCAGTGAACACCTGTATGCTCGTTGCTGTGCTGTGAGTTAATGAGCAGGGCCCATGTAGATCACTCATACTGGGCTATGAGCTTATTTACTTCCTTACTCTTTGTGTCTAGCTTCATAATGGTGTTTAATATTTCCAGTTTTGACAACAGCAACAGGATCCAATAGTCGTATGACCTGTTGCGCCTGTTCAAACTCCATCTCTCACAGTCAGGATTTGGCCAGTGGTTCGCTTAATTGATAACCTGTGGACTTAAACCATTCATGTTTTCTTCCAGGTGAGTGTAAATTTCTCAGTGGACTCTTAATACAGGGTAGATATACTATGTTGTATGCTGACAAGTTGTGTAATACTATACTGCTATTTCTCTCTTTTCATCAGGAATATTTTAATCAGCACTCATCTTCCCTTAGTACGAATTGCCCTGTGTTTTTGCCAGTTTTCCACAGATGGAAAAAAGTTACTCAAACAAAGATTTTTACCAAATCGAAACTTTTTTTTAATCCATCAGTTTCACAGAGTTTTTTTTTAAAAAGGAGCCGAGAAAGTTTATCTGGCCAAATTTTTTTTTTTTTTTTTAACTGTTCAGGACACAGGCGAGAAAACAATTTAGATCAGACTTAGAAAATGAAGGACTAGAATGTTTTGGTCACGTGCCTCTCGAGGCTTCTTCTTACCTCATTTTAAACCTAACTCCACATTTGCCAGGTGTTAAACATGAATTACCCAGCCTTAAACATGGTTTATGTGACCAGAATCTTTACACACACTCAATAGTGCAATACCAAAATATTTTAAAAATATAGACATTCAAAAATGTTGAACGTTCAAATTCCCGAGTGAATGTATCCTGCCTTTTTGCTGTGTCGTCAACGGTTATCAACAGTTGGTTCACAGCAAAGACATTTTTCATTCTTACTTTGGTTTCTGTGACGTTTAGAATTAATGAGAAATGTCCTTGTTTTTAAAGGAAGTTCACATTTTTAATCAAAACATTTAATGTCTGTCCATCTGTTTGTTGGTCTGTCCAGTCCATAATACGTTTTTCTCTGGAGCATACCAATGTAGCTATGTAATATCTATGTGGCTTCACCAAACTTTACACATAACCATAACCACGCACATAACCATAATAGTGGTTGTGTGGTTTGACATTTTTAATTTCATAATTTCATTGTCTGTGGTTTGAATTTTCTACAAATTTAGTTTTTGAGTTTTCCATGGAAAGATGATTTAAAGGTTGGTCGTCTTCTTCAGAGCATGTAAAAGGATGAATTTGTATGTTGTTGGGTGTCAGGGGGGTATGACGTCTTTGGATGATTCTTGTTTTAAAGAATTTTTTTTTTATTCACAGCAGGATAAAATTGGCTTCTTTTATTCAGCAAAGGACAGAGTGTACATCTCATTGTCATTTCTAAGCTTTTTCTCTTTGTTCTTTTTCCATCAGTTGCAGTGTGTTTATGGCAGCTGCCCCCTCCTCTCCATACCATCATATAGTGTACAGTATGTTCATTGATAAAAACCTGTGTAGCACGATGCAAAGAATCATGTATGCCACAAATGCATCACTAGAGACACACAGCGACACCGAAAGGCAGACATGTACACAATTGTTCCTTTGTGTTATGGCTAGTTGAAGATTGCAACCTGAACAGGAAGGAGAGGGTAGGGTGATAACAGCGAAAAAGTGGTGACAAAATAGTAAGCTAAGAGCTGAGGAGTAAAAACTGATGGAAAGATCATACCTTTGACAAACTTAAAATGTATTAAATGGTGCATAACATATTAAAGACATTATTAGGAGAAGGACAGAGGATAAGACAAAGATAAGAGAACAGTAAGAAAGGAAAATGGAAGAAAAGGGACACAGAATGTGAGATTTAGAGGAGACTGGGAACTAGGAATCAATGGACTCATTGTTAACTAGAGTTGACTTTCCCTCCCTCCCCGCCTACTTGGGAACTTCACCCTTCCCTCAATACCTCACTCCAACTGCTTAGGGTATCTGTGTATGTGTTAGGTCCTCCATCCTCCAGCCACCTCAGATTTCAGCTAATAGCGCTGAACAGATGCTTGTGGGAAGAAATGTCCTTAGGCCTACTGAGTTCTTTCTCAAAGCTCGTAATAAAAAAAACTCACTGAATGACACAGTTAGACCAGAATGGTTACCTTTATTCTCCCGTTGCGATGGTGTCTTGAGGTTTATCCATATTTAGTAAAGATATTTTAACACAATATTTGAGTTTTTCAACATGTTTTAATCACATATGGAAAATAAGTTAACGCACGTTTAGTAAAGGTTAATGTTGACATGAAAGGTGTTAGTAATTCGACAGTTGGCTGCCATTAAACAAATGCACAAGAAGAGGGCAGATGACATAACTAAAAGAGTGTCAGTCAAATGATGGAAAATGTTATAGCAAACATGAGGGAAATGTGGCCCCTCTGGTCCAGGCATTGATTTCCATTCATTTTTCATTGCTGCACACAGACCTGATTTTTTTTTTGTCTGCTACCGTTTTTGTCTTTTCAGTGGAACAGAAGCTTTAAATCACATGCTTTATAGTGATTCCTCCTCATAATTTAGTTTAGTTTTTTTTTGCACTTTAACTTTTTTTTAAATCAATATACCATCTAATTTAAGTGTAAAATCCATTTTTCATATATATATATATATATATATTATAGAAAATGTGCATAAGCCCCTGTTGACTTTTTTAAAATCCCGGTAAAGACTTGTATTTTAAATGATTTTATCACTTTTAACCAGCTCGATTTTATGTTTGTAACACACACGATTGAACTCTAGGGATGATCGATCATCAAATGCGTGAACTATGCCTCCCGTTTCATGATTATTTTAATCAGCCTAGATTAAATTCTCCCTTTCCGTAAACAAATATAAATACTATCATCAACAGCCCAAATTCTAGACCAACTTCCTGTGTTCAGAAAAACATCGTTAATGTCAGCCTTCAGATTGCTAAGATTCAGTGCACCCCCTACATAACTACTCCTACCAAAATAGCATTTTTCTTGATTTCAAATCACAATATGGCCTTAGGGTATTATATGTGAATATTAGGAGTCATTTACCTAAAATGGACTTTGTTCATGTCCTGGTAAATCAGAACGTCTCAGATATGGAGATAACCGGATGATTGAAATTCTCTGCATCTTCTGTGTTAAAGACTGTTTATCAGCCTGTCATGTCACCTCTATTACACTACAAAAGAGTTTTGAATGTATTGTTCTCCTTGGTATACTGTCCCCCATCTGCAAAGAGTGATGCCCTGGAAGAAATCGCAAAATTAATATCAACCCATACTCGTTCTGAGCTAGTTTTTTGGGGTGATTTCAATTTAGATTGGCTTTTGAAAACCTCTCCAGATGAAAACTGCTGTGTTTAGAGCTTAATTTACACAAGTTAACTTCCCACATGTCAACCATGATATACCTCATATTGAGGTATATCACAGCCCACTTAAATACTCCATTACCACAGTTTTTGCCCAAGACATTAGAGACCACTGTCCAATTGTATGTGTTAGAAATGCTCGATACCTCCGGAAATCGACTAATTCATGCATGGTAAAGAAAGGGAATATTAAATATTTTAATGAACAGAAGTTTTTAGATGATTTGTATCTTTCTAACTTATATGAAACCAGCTGAACAAGCATTTTATCACTTTTACACAACTTTTAACAAAGTTCTTAATAAATATGTGCCCTATAAAAATGACAAAATAAAGAGATGTTCAAATCCTTGCTTCTACCCAAAAAGCTCAAAAGCATATCTTGGAGACTCAGCTTTGAAGAAGGATAAAAGCACAAATCATGAGTGATTGCCATAATTTTAGGCAAAAAAGAAATAGCTGCCTTAAATTGATCGGAAAAGCCTAATCTGACTTCTACTTACCTGAATTTGCAAAGGCAAGTAATTCATCACAGTTCTGGATAATTATCAAATCCTTGAAAGAGATCTCCTGCCTCTACCTCCTAAAATCTGTTTTGAAAATCATAACAAACAAATTGAATATGTGTGAGGCTTTTAATCATCATTTCATTTCATCTGGCATTATGTTTAACAGACAATTCACCACCATGACCTAAAGGGCTAGGACTGCATCTGTATAGGTACGTCTCCAAATATTCTCCTTTCTGGTAATAAATTGTCTTTTACAGTCGAGGTAAGGTTCAAAAACGAACAACAAATCTAAGTATGAGGATAATGTAGATCCTTCCCTCTTTTGTCTGAGTGCTGATCTACAGTAACTGCAACACCTCTCAATCACATTTTTAATTTATCACTCAAATCAGATAAACCTTAAAAATCTGGAAGTCTGCACAAGTTGTCTCACTACATAACGTTGGTGATCCTAGTGAATTCAACAAGTACCGTCCAATCTCAAAACGTTGAAGTCCACAGGGAATTCTCAGCTGCGATTGTTTTTGGAATCTGAAAACATTTTACAGCCGGAGGTGTCAGGTTTTAGAGCAGATCACAGCACAACAACAGCTGCAGCATGTGTACTTAACAATATCGCTGAAGCCTTAGACAATCATCAACACTGTGTAGCACTTTTCATTGACCTGTCTAAAGCATTTAATTCAGGTGATCATGGTATTCTTTTAAATAAAAGTCTGCTTCATTTGAATAGATGAACAATCCCTTCAGTGTTTCACAGAACTCAGGCAGTCATCTCCATTGACTCCAAGTCAAGTCCCCTTAATATCACTACAGGTGTTCCTCAAGGATCCGTTCTCAGCCCTCTTTTATTTGCTTTATTCATTGTGAAAATAATATCATCTGTGCGACTCCAGATTATAATACATTTTTCGCTGCTGGCACTATTTTGTGTGCCACACTCTCTTCTCTTTATCTGGCCATTGCAAATCTGTAGTCTGCCTTTGACATGGACCTTAAACTTGCTTTAATCTTGCTTATTCAGCCTATTACTGATATCAGAACCATTCAGGGTACTGAAATTGAAACTGTTGAATGTTATAGATACTTGGGGCACTGGCTGGAAACCAGACTTACCTTAAATACCTGTGTTGAGTTGTTCCACGACTTAAATCATGTTTTTCTTCTAGTCAAAAGACCATAGTACAATCTGCAATTTTGTTTGCACTCCATTATGGCGATCTTGTATATATAGATGCTTTTCCTACATGAAAACCTCTTGACCCTGTGTATAGCAATGCTTTGTGCTTCATACAGGTGATACATTCATCACTCACCATTATATCCAGTATGAAAAGGTAGAAGGGGGCAGCAATGCATGTTTATTTTTATAATGCCCTACAACTTCAGCTACAGAGTTACCTCTGCTCTCTGGCTGAATTTAAACACAATGTCAACAGTGTCAGGTCACAGGACATTTTAACATAGGTCCAAATACTACTGTATGCTGCATACAAATGGGATGATCTTTAAAGACTCAGGGAGTTGGCTTGTCTTTTTTATTTGAACAATTTAAAAGGTCGCAATTGTTATTTGCAATCACACGTGTAATTGTTTTCTTTTAACGATGAAATGTACACATTTGTTTGTAGATTCTGTGTCTGTTTTGTAACTACATATGTTCATTTTTTGTACAATGTTCTGTCTTGAAAAAGAGATCCAGATCTCAGTGAAACTACCCGTTTAAACAAAGGATAGATAGATAAAGGAGAGTCATTTTATTGTGAACATTTTCGTAAAATGTCATCATAAGAAAATGATAACCTATAATTGACCACATTAGACTGGCCAACAGTGATCGATGTACACAAACCCTCTGATGGCCATCTGTGTTGGTTTGTCCTTGAAATGGACACTGAACCTCTGACATCTTCCAGGGGTGTTGATTCTTGCAGGTCCTGTTCTCACTCTGACCCCTCACTCACAAATAGATAGATGGATCAGTATGTTGTCTGTGTGTGTTAACTAAATCCCTACCCACACTCCCTCCTTCTCTTTACACCCTTCTTTTTACATCTCTCATTTCATCCCTTCCTCTATATTTAGTCGCTCTCTGGACTTCAGTGCTTGCTTATTGATGTATTGCCTACCTTTCTGCCCATTTAGTCACTTCAAATCTCTGTGTGAGTGTTTTTCTCCCTCCCCCCCCCCGGACAACTGCATCCCTGCAACTACCTTTCTTTTTCTCATCCATCTCTCTTTTTTAATCTGAGAAAGGAGAGGAGGATTAGTTGGGAGAAAGGAGGAGGTAGAAAATAGAGAGGGAGAGAGATTATCCCAGCAGATTTGAGAACATGGTTAAAACTCAGGTCCTATGATGTTGGATGGCAAGAGAGAGGTAAATGAAAAGACAGATAGGAGAGAGAGAGTTATTTGAACGGGAAGGAGTGACAGAAAGAATGAGGAAGTTAATTAAGACATACAGTAGAGCAAAACAAGCAAGTGATACATGAGGGAAATAGATAAATAAATGGATGGATTATTTCCAATGAGCATTATAACTTATTCTGCCAATATGAGAACAGCCAGGACAGATTGACAGAAAAGCTGAGGTAGGCTTCAGGCTGAAAGCTAATGCAGCACACTAGTTACTTTCTTTCAGTAATCCTGCACTGAAGAGGGTTTGGTTTTATTTATGGAGTCTTCTCTAATCTCTGCACCTCAGGGGCTATGACAGCAACCAACAATGAATGGTGGTGACCTTCAACCCGTCAGGCAGCACTGCATTAAAAACCGACATGATTCTGTGAAGCACAAGCCATATATCAACAACATCCAGAAACGCCGCTGACTTTTCTGGACCCGATGTCATCTGAGATGGACTGACACAAAGCGGAAAAGTCGTCCAAATGTGGTCTGATGAGTCCACATTTCAAATAGTTTTTCGGAATCATGGACTTCATGTCCTCTGGGCTAAAGAGGAGAAGGACCATCCAGATTCTTACCAGCATAGAGTTCAAAAGCTAGCATCTGTGATGGTATGGGAGGCGGTTAGTGGCTATAAACAAAAGTAAATCTATCTATCTATCTAATAGTCTTTCACAGACATTGTTTGTTCCATCTTCTTGTTCATGTTAAAGCTTTCTGTTTTAGAGTAAGGCCATATTGAAACAATTTAAAGCAAATGTTCTAAGGTTAGTGGTGTAGGTGAATGAAGAGTGTGACAGAGCCCAAACTGGGCACAAAGTACAAGAGGTTGTGTTTAGTCACTTCAGTATTCATAGATGTGTTTTAGGTGGAACATGAATAAAAAATCCTTTCATGGCTTCCATCAGCTGCAGTGATCAGTCTGTACCATTTTACGCAGAGGAAAACAGCAGCTTAACTTCAGGTGCAGTGAGATGTTGATGTATGTCTCTAAATCATGAACTAGTTTGCTCAGGTGGATGGTGGGTGGATGAATGGGTGGTGAAATATGCATGCGGATTCGGATGATGTAAGTGGCATCGCGTGCATCACCAGTGCGTAAAAAAAGCAGAGTGGTGGAAGGTAGACATTCAGATAGGCAACGGGAGGCCAATATTCATGAACTTCATGTCTTCACAGAAAATCGTGATGAGTAGGTAAGATACCATCATTTGGCCATCAATTTAAATTGGATAAACTGTCAATTTACAACTATGGTTACTGTATGCTGTCAGTTAGACAATGTACTTCTTCCTTTTATTGTCTCTATTAAATTAAGGTGTTTGTTTTTTGTTTTTTACAAAAAATAACACAATCCAGACATGTACATTTTCTTGAAGATTCCCACACTTCTTAAATAATTAATAGCAACACAGAAATACAAATAAAAACTCTCCTGTCTGTAGACAGGGCCCAGGCAGAAACATATCTCTATCAGCAGTTTAGGTTGGAAAACAGTATGAGCCTATAACTTCTCTAGAAAACTCAGTCAAGCAGTTGAGCAGGGAGTGGTAGCTTAAGGCTGTGATAAATGCGTGATTTAGTATAGACATTCATTCAAAGTAATAGACAAAAGAGAAATAAAACTTGTGTCTTTGAAATAATTATGCAGGAGGATATGATGCTCTATGTTTTCTTAGACTAATGGAATATTACTTACCAAATAAAAGAAGGGGAGAAACTAATCAAACACAAGGAGGTTTCCAACTTACATCAGTTAAAGGTTAATTGATACTCAAATAAAAGAGGAATTTTGAATTGGCACTTTAATCCCCATTACTTTCCTTCATTGTTCACTGAAGCACAGTGTTTTTAATTAACAGTGTAAAGGAGCAGTTCATCCATAAATGAAAATTCAGTCATTATCTACTCAGTTAGAAAATATGGTAAAAGCATTCTCAGCATTCTCCTAAACAACTGAAGAAGATGGGGATCTGTTTAAAATGTTTTAAAAATATGTATATATATAATGACACTATACAGCTTTTACTGCATAGTCCAAGTTTCCAGAAGCCACAAGATCCCAAACTGTATCGATGAGACGTTGTTTACAGTCTTTTTTATGCTGAAATCTTCACCATAGCTGCAAAGATAAAACCGTGGAGCCTACCTCAGCTGACATTGGGCAAGAGGCAAAGTACACCCCGGACAAGTCACCAGTTCATCGCGGTGCCTACACATGAAAAGACAAACGATCTTTCACAATCACATTCACACCTGTACGGACAATTTAGAGTCACCAAAACCAACTCTAATGCATGTTTCTGGACTGTGGGAGGAAGCCGGAGAATCGGGAGGAACCCCATGCAGACACAGGGAGAACATGCAAAATCTACGCAGAAAAGTCCCAGGTCCTCAGGTGGATTTGAACCCAGAACCTTCTTGCTGTGAGGCCCCAGTGCTACCCACTATGCCACCCTGTATGATGTTATGATTGTGCTGCCCAGTCATCTCTCGATGCACACATCACTGTTTGTTGCCACACATACTGGGTGTGGTCCATTATTTTGTGAGCTAAAACTGTACTCATATTATTTACAGGTGATCTGATCTGACATGTTATTGAACCCAACACAAGATACACAAGATAAAATTAATATTAGGTATTTGTTTTTTGTTGCACTTTAACTTGAAACATTTCTGTGGCTCAGGAAGAAATTCTGGGCTAAATTAGCTCAGGTTAACAACTCGTTTCGTCTTTAATCAAGGCAACTAATCCTGCCTTAGTTCATCAGATAACCTCTCCCAAAAGTGACAGTAAACATAAGGATTCCCACTCTAGCCCAGCTCATCCTGTCAGCAGAGAGCCTTACTAACACAATTCACTAGCCAGAAGGGGAAGAATGGTAATCCAGCATCTTGTGTGTTTCGGTAGGTTTTGGCAGAGCTGAGACAACTGTTGTGTCCAGGCTGTTACAAAAGAGGCTCTCCATGTGGACACAGATTTGCATGACCCATTCATTAGAAAAAACTAATAAGGATTAGCTGCTATCTAAAACAACAGCTTCTTCTTCGAGGAGCTACTCAATTTGATCACTCCACTCCAAGTGCCTCCTCAACAGGGAGAAGTTGAATAATTTACAGTGCTCGTCTGAGTCATTTTCATTTCAATTAAAATCAGAAGCGCAGAGCTGCTGCCGTCCTGTTGGGCGCAATTGAACACTTCCTTTGGGGATATCGAGACATTTCTATGCACCCATTTTTCAATGTCTTGCTGTTTTCAAATCACATGTATGTCGTTCATGACACAGATTTAGTCGACAGGTACTGAGGCCAATGTACCAAGCCAGATTATGGGCTTTGTGGCCAGATGTGAATCTGATATATTTGTTAAATGTATGTGGAAATATTTTATGACAGGTTAAATTGCTGCATTCAACATTTTACTTTCATAAAACTACATGTTATCCATAAGATGTGTCAAAATATCAGCAATGCAAAATGCCCCTTTCAAAGTTAATTATAAGGTTGTTATTTCTACTGATGCATTGTTGCAGCATTTACTCACATGTCATATATTGTGAGCTGAGCTTGAGTATTGCCTGTGAAATCGTGGGTTGCCAATCAGGAGCACGATAATCATTAAGCTTTAAGAACTAAGGGAAAACAACACCAGCAATTTAAATATCTTCTAAACCTTCTTAGTATCAAAGAAAGGTGGATTTAATTTGTAGATTTCATTTAATTATGTCCGTTCATGTCAAATTTTGTGATGCATATATGGAGACAGTATGAGATTTACAGAAATCTTCCTCTCTGTTTGCGACTGCCCAGTCTCCAATTGTCATTCATGATGTGTGAAAAGAGATGAGACACAGAATAAAAGATGGATAGAGATAGAGGAGATCAAAACAGAAGACATAATCTGTGCGTAATCTGTGTATTTGTGGGAGCCCTTAAATCCAGGCAATCCACTGAACATAGGAATTGATAGCAGATTGACTCAGAGCTGCGGAAGCACCATACAGTTCTACTGTGGTAAACTGTTAGAATAATGCCTCGTTAAATCTCAGTGAGTCTCCAAAGACACGCAGACACTGAAATACTCATTAACACACCATCACCGTCACACTTATTTCTGAACATACACAGTTATGTAATGTAGACTCAGTCACAAACACACCACTAGTGTGTACATGACCTCCATCCTTGGCCACTATTATGTAATGTAGATTTCTGTGGATGGAAGGATTCTAAAGTTTTCAAAAACATTCACTTTACTGCGGTTTGTCTGAGCTTTACTTACACGAATTCCTCCCTTTAACCATTTAGAACACAACAGTGATGTCATTGTGAGTCAAAACTCAACCCAGTGTGTTTATGAAATGACTTCCATGAAAATTAGATATGTTTTGTTGTTGCTGTTCTTTTAGACGATCAATACACTTTTTTTTCTTTGACAATACCGACACGCTACATGATAATTTTAGAATTTTTAAAACCCTTTGTAGCTGTGAACAAAAATGAACACAGAGAAAGAACACCTGAATGAACAATTCAGGTGGTGTTTAATGCAATGCGAATGCAAATTGGGTATTTAAGATGTGAACCAACAAGGTGTGGTTTAGAGAAATGATTATGCCCGGTAAATCTGCAGTTGCAGGAGGTGGAAGTGAGCAATAAATGTGGAGAAATTGTTTGGAATTTTTCAGAAAGTCACACAAAACTAGAATGTCACTAAGTGGAGTGCAAACCTCTGCCAAGGCTCAGCAATCCTACACTGGTCAGCTTCCCTGACCCGTGATCACCTCTCCACAAAATTTCATGGAAATTGATTCAGTGTTTTGTTGTTGTGTGTGTGTGTGTGTGTGTGTGTGTGTGTGTGTGTGTGTGTGTGTGTGTGTGTGTGTGTGTGTGTGTGTGTGTGTGTCTTGACTCATGCCCTATCCTTCCACTATCCAAGTGTCATGAAAAAAATTTTCTGGTAGTTTCTGGGTAGTCCTGCTAGCAAACAGATCAACCACCCAACCAACAAACAGACTACAAGGGCACTCGCAAGGTATTGTACCTCCACTAAGAATGAAGAGCTTTACCTTCATCCACACTTTCAATCGAACCTCTTTCAAAATCTAACCCCTCCTTCTCCATTCTAAGGGCCACCTCCCTACAAAATTCCATACTAGTCTGTTCAGACCTTTTGGAGATAATAATGTAAATAACTAACAAACAAACAGCAAAGAAACCATAACCTTCTTGGCAGAGGATGCATTTTAATAAGGAAGGGATCAAATTTAAAAAAATGGAAGAAAAAAAAAGAACAATGATCTGACAGCTCTGAAACTTCAAAAGTAATTAACATTACATGCATGATATGTAATTACAAACATGAAACAAAACTCCAATCAACATACAGGTTTGGTTAATGAGGAGAAAAATATGAAACAACCTGCAGCTCTGAGAGAATAAATTCCGACAGCGCCTCCTGTTCCTGTGACTCATTCAGAGGCCCCCCCGCCAACAATCCCGCCTGATCATGGCATGGAACTCTATGATTATCAAGCCAAATGCCGATCAGCAGTTCATATGGGACTCTCATCTATATCATTAGCACTTGGCGGCATCATGGCTCCATGTGGAGCATTTCTTTATACTTTCCATGTTCTTTGAAAGTGGAGACCCTGATGTTCAGGTTTTAACTCCTATGCTCACTAAAAAAGCTCATTATTCTGAAAAGAAATGAGCAGGTCTGGTAAATGAATGAAACTGGTCGGTGGCACTCTAGAACATTAGTCTTTGATTGTCTGTCATTAAGATCGATTATAGAAAATGAGATTGTTTCTTTTTTTTAAGTTACTTTTTGGGCATTTTTGCCTTTAATTTCATAGAACTGGTGAAGATGTTCACAGGAAATGGGGGGGAGTGAGAGTGAGGAAGACATGTGGCAAACGGCCGTGAGTGGGAATCAAACCCACGGACGCCACACGAGGACTGCAGCCTTTAAGCACTGCACTATCTGCGGCCCAATATGAGCTTGTTTCTGATACTGTATTTGGAATGCAAGTAGTGAAGTGATTCAGGACACTACCACACACACACACACACACACACAAGGGTCCAGAAGGTAGGGGATTTAGGGCTCAGTGTCTCAGATTAAGTTGGCGGTCTATTAAGCAGTCTGACCACCACTGCATGTTTTTTCTCCACCCACTCATTCTTGTTAAATCTTTCTTTGTGGCTTTTCTTGTAATCTATCGTGTTTGTCACTCCATCGAGATTGTCAATATTATTTGTGTGTGTGTGTGTGTGTGTGTGTGTGTGTGTGTGTGTGTGTGTGTGTGTGTGTGTGTGTGTGTGTGTGTGTGTGTGTGTGTGTGTGTGTGTGTGTGTGTGTGATTATTTGCTTATTTTTCTTTGTTTTTCTCATTTTATTTCCATTTTGATTAATAAATAGTAGCTACGTTTTTTTTTTAAGTCTGAAAATAGACAGTAGTGATATCACAGTTTTCCCAAGCCCAAGATGATTAGGTGACAATTCCCTCCAGTTTGTTTTTGTCTGACATTCCCAAACCCAGATTATTCAGTTTGCTATCATGAGAAAAAAAGCAAATCCTCTGAGCAGCATTTAAATGTTTGGAATCTTTCTTTGATCATTCGCTTAAATACCAAAGGAAATCATTGAGACGTGCATCTGTTTGTCTCTATTAAGTCATTTATGTTGTTTGCATTCATGTCACCTCTTCCTCGTGTTGTAAGATGCAACAAAAGGGTAGCATCATATTTGTTGTGGACTGTGCTGGTGTTGATTTTGATTAGCATAAGCAGAGAGTATACTACAAAGCACGTTGGACATAGCCAGGCTTTCTTTGTGTGAGCTGGCTCAACAAAACCTAAAACCTCAATCAGAGATAATGAGTATCATGACTGTGGTTATCATCTTTCTTTGGTAAACCAGGCTGTCAGGCCTCAGGCTCTGTGCACGTTCCTTGAATAGGGCGTTTTGTACGTCATTTGACTCTTCCTCTTCTGCATGCTGCTGACTGCTATAGCCACTATAAATTTATAAACTTAAAAGAATATAAAATATCACTTCATGTACTCCCATTGCCACCAGTTTATTTCTAGCATGACAGCTGCACATTGTAGAGCTCTTAATCATTATAAGAAAGCAGTCATGTCTGACACATGATGAAGGATACCCGGAAACTCGTCACCTCGCCAAAATAAAGTGAATTTAATTATATTAATTGAAGAAATTAATATCAGCGTTAAATAAGCATAGAATTTTCTAATTGGTCTTCTATTAGCTGCGATACCAGCAGTGTAAAACGGACCAAGAATAAAATCGTAATCCAAAGTCGTCTGTTTGCGCCGCCTTCATCATTCTTTTAGTATATGGACGATATGCTGTGGGAAATATTAAGCAATGATATTAAATGAAGCAAACAGTAAAATATATGTTTTCTACTTCTTCAAATTAAATGATGTAGGTTCCTGTTGCAAACAAACAAAACGACAGAATTTTTTTGTGTGGGGACATGACTGTGCTGCTGCTCAACTTCACTCACTTGTGTTTTTTTACACAATAAATTACCAGATGGCACTAATCAGTCACACACACTAACATTGTGAACTATAAGAGATCTCAACATAGTCAATGCTAATATAACAGTGAGAGTTTGTTACCTGTATGATTCAGTGATTGATACTTAAACTCATCAGCATTGTATACGTACAGCATCACTGACTCTGTTTTGTTTTGTGCAAAGGAAATATGAATGATCACAAAACCTTCCACAATAGAACAACTCAACAGCTTAGGTACAGTCTCCCTCGGGAATGTGTATAAGACTTTCTCCCCTCAGTTTTGGAGGGTCGACTTTATCAACCAAAAGTTATGGAGCATTACTGCAGAGGAGAATTTCCTGAGGCGAGTGCTAAACACACACCGACGTCTTAGAATTATGGATTAAACAGCCTGTTGGCAAGTGTTACGGTGAGGTGACAGTTCATTCCCATCCATGAAAAAGCATTTACATGATACATGGAGAATAATTAACATTTATGCGTTCCTGCAGGGGGGTGATTCATAGAAACACATGTCAGAGCTATGCATGTAGGTGCAAGTGGTTTATACTCAAGGGCATGAGGGTAGCTTTGTGACATCCATACTAATGAAAATGTTTGAGTTGGGTTAGCTATTCATTGCACCGGGAAACTGCATTAAATGTATGAATGAAGAGTCCAAGTGCAACAGACGCATTTACTATGCAGATGATACAACATGGCATGTGAATGTGTCTATGTAGTCTGACTGACAATATGAATTAACCGATGAACACACTGGATGTGCACGACTCACAGAATGTTGGTATCCATGTGAACCAATGGGACTGAACAAAAACCTTTCTCACAAGGGTTTTATGGCAGATCACACAAAAGTACACACAGTAAACACACTGTAAATGGTGAGAACATATATTGTACACAGTCTTGTTGTAGTGAATTAAAATGGAAGAGTCACAGCCAAGTGAGGCCTTTGAATTTAATATTAACTCGCCCCTTTTTATCTCTGTGTGTGTGTCAACAGGTGGAGTCCAACAACCCGTCACACTCTCTCTCTCTCTCTCTCTCTGACTCTCTCTCTCTCTCTGTCATCAGCCTTCATCTTCCTGTGTCTGTCCCTCTGTCTGTCTGCCCGTCTGCCTTTCTGTCCATGCAGCTGTACAGCAGCATGCCTGTATGTTTTCCAGCAGCACAACCAGAACCGTTATGGAAGTGAAAGAGCGCCGTCCATACTGCTCACTCTCCAAGAGCCGCAAGGACAAGGAGGGACGTTACACTGGTGAGATAGCTCAGTCAGGACAGTCATTCGTTTATTTGCTCACCTGTTCATTTCTGTGTTCAGTCAGTCAGTCAATCAATCAGCCTGTCTGCATTCAAGCAGCCAATGCTGGCCTTAAATTTATTGATTGATGGAGATATTTTTTATAATATATAATATATAATATATATATATATATATATATATATATATATATATATATAATATATATATATATATATATATATATATATATATATATATATATATATATTATATAGGATAATATATCCTCCAACTTTTTTTTTCTTTTTTTTTATCGAAATCCTCAAAGGTTGAATCAGAATGACTTCTTTTTTAAGGTTTGATGCTGTTTCCACCTCTCATTCCAAGAGGACAACACATATTAGAGAACATTAAACATTTCCCCATCCACCCATAAGGTAGAGTTCTCAACCAGTTTAGGATTTATGGCAGTAAATTCTGGTTTCATACAACCAAGGGTAGCCGCAGGTGGCACTGACCACTACTGAAGTCTGATTGGCCACCCCAAGTGCATTTACCCTAAAGTATGATTGGCTATCTTTCCAGTGAGAAGCAGGACCTTTATTCAAACCAGCAGTTTGACAAGTGTTTTTGAATGTGCTTTGCTTTATTATGTATGTAGCCGACTTTTGGTGATGTCATTTCTTCCCATCTTTTAAATGCACTTATAATAAGTCACGATGGATAAAGCTTCAACAGCACATCAATGCACTGTAAAAAAAAAAGAAAAAGAAAAAAAAGAAGAAATCAAACAAACAAACGAAGTGTAAGAAACTGCAGTTTTGGTGATACAAATAGAAAAATGAATTGGAAACTTCTAAATCAATGCTATGATGACGTGTTTCTGTGTGCACTTCATGTCAACCCTCCAAAGGTCCATTCCCCACTGGAGTCCAAAAAAAGAAGTTGATTTTCGTTGTGTAGTACATAAAAAAAAAAGGCTGTGGATGATTTTTCCTTCTGGGCTGAGGCTGTACTTCAAAGAAAGCAGTCATCACATATTAACGTAGAACTTGGAGCAGATACCGAGGAGGCACAAAATATTGGCTGTCAGGGCTTCACTGCACTTCAGACAGAAGGATAGTTCGTGTTGAAGATGAACAAGGAGAGAATTATCCTCCGTGCAACTTTCCCCACAACAAGTCCTCATTTCAGTCTAAATCTGACAGACGTCTACCTGCTTTTATAGACACGTGCAGTAAAATATAATATTTGTGTGTATCCTGTACTGATATCTCTAAAGCTCGGAAATATAATCTGTTGGTGTTCTGATCTGTTCCTTCAGCGCTCCACTTCTCACGATCACTGTCTGTAGTGTTTCCTGCACTGACGGAGTTACTGAGAGATGGTTGCCTTTAAATTCCCCATTAAGCATGCTGCTTTTTATATTTGTAATAATATTTAGTGCATGCTTTCCATGCTGTAGGAGCAGTGTGTTTCTAGAATAATTGCTTTTGAATTGACTTAAGGTTCTAACTCAGTGGGTCCTATTTAAACAGTCTGTAGTGTCGTCTAAAATCCACGGCCTTAGTGGCTTTGGTGCATGTTGAGGTTAAATGATTCATAATCTGGGCGCAAAGTAAAGTGCACAATGCAAAGAGGTTGTACAGTATAGTCTCTCCATTATTCATTAGTGCGTTTGCCCTTTAAAAATCAATTAATGAGGAAAATATTAGCTATTGTCTCTGGAGTCTTGTCTCTTCTTGCTATTTGATTTATTGTTTGGTTTGGTTTGATGGAACTATTTCATTTTTCATTTGATCATTTTTATTTGTCAGACGTGACAATGACTGGCACCCCTCTTAATTAAAAGTGCTACAAAAAAGTTCTGGAATGATTAATTCTTCACAAATGGAGCTATTCGTATCAAATTCCTGTCATTTTACAATATATATCACAGAGAAGAGAAGAAAATATTGTAATATCAGTTTTTCAAAGATCATGCAGCATGATTGGTGCCTGTGTGTGTGTGTGTGTGTGTGTGTGTGTGTGTGTGTGTGTGTGTGTGTGTGTGTGTGTGTGTGTGTGTGTGTGTGTGTGTGTGTGTGTGTGTGTGTGTGTGTGTGTGTGTGTGTGTGTGTGTGTGTGTGTGTGTGTGTCTCGGTGTGTCTTTCTGTCTATTCTAGGTTCATCAGGGGACAGTGAAGACTGTGCTATTGGTTCCCATGGACTCCGGGTCCCTACTCAGAAATCCTACTCCTCCAGTGAAACACTTAAAGCCTTTGACCAGCACCAAGACCAGACCAGGTTTGGAACTGAGATTCCACACATTAAAGTGTCACATTTTGTCCCAACACTGCGGATCGTATTAGAATGTATGAAGGACCAAAACATGTCTACAAATGATGTCGTCTTGGATAGACTATAATTACATCCCAGGTGAATTGGAACTCAGTCTTGGTGGCCATCCTGCAGACTGTCCCAAAGCTCTTATTTCTGCTTTGGCGAGCAATGAGTAAGGACACACAACGAGCAGCCTCTTGGATATCAGTTATTGATTGGAAGGTTCAGCTGTCTGATCTGAAACATCACAGCATCACTGCAGTTTCATACCGAAATGAAGACAAAATAATAATGAACTCATTGCAAAATTTCATATTTTATTTGTTTTTGATTTACTATTTAGTTAAACATCTGTGTTGTTGACATTTGCCTTTCTGCCTTTCTTTATGCCCAACACTTATGTGGCCCAATGGGGCCAACAATACTCCAGCACTGAGACAAATCATCCACAGAAAGACACCTTCAAAAATGACTAAACGTTAACACAGATTAGCAAAAGCTTAGAAGAAGTTAAAAGCGCAAGAACCGTCCCAAAAAAAAAAAATCCCTGGCTGAGAGGCATCAAGACCAGCAGTCCCGTCTCCAGAAGCCTCCACCCTCTGATCCTGGAACAGGAGCTTTAAAGCACTTCTCAGGTCAGGTGAACCTCATGAGCAATCAATAAAGAGAGCATCTGGGCAGAGATAGAAAAGATAGAGGGGGGGAAGGGACAAACAATACAGGGAACACCCGCATCTATTACACCTTTATCCTGGTCTGCATCAGAAAGCCATTTCTCCAACGTATTTAAAATACATCTACGGGGCTTTTAGTTGATACCAAAAAAAAAAAAAAACAGCCATCCTCGCCTCTTTTCAGTAGTCTGTCAATTGTAGAGCAGTCATAAGAGTAAGTTCACCTCTGAAAGGAACAGAATTAGTGGCCTAGTCAAAGTCTGGATCTGAACCCCATTAAGATGCTGTGGTGGGACCTGAAAAGAGTAGTTCATGCTCACAAACCCTCTAATGTGTCGGCACTAAAGTAGTTCTGGGTCAAAATTCAGCACAGCAAGTCAGAGACTGATCTCCAGTTATCGGGAGAGTTTGGTTGCAGTTGTTGCTGCTAAAGGTGGAACAAACAGCTATGAAATTCAGTAATAATACCAATAACTTTTCACATGGGTGATTTAGTTTTCACGGTGTTTTTTGGCGAGAACACATCTTGTCTTTATTTCATTTTCAATCGGTTTATTTGACTTTTATCCCGCTGACAGGTTACTTTATGGGACAACAAAAGGACACAAGGAAATGGTTCATCATGAACAGGATGATTATAACAGACAAGGTGAGTCCACACACACACACACACACACACACACACACACACACACACACTGCCCTTCTTCTTGATGAGTGGTTCCCAAACTTTTAACAGTCATGTTCTTCGTTAGTATTCCCAGCCCCATGAACGTATAATTATGTTTTGTTTATTTATTAAATTCTTTTTTTTGCCTGTAATTCTGCCGAATAAACAAAGTATAAACACACACATAGAGTATAATTAACATTACATGTAATCATATAGACAGACTAACAAATACAAAAAAGAGACAGAATAACAAATACAAAAATATTATAAATACCACAATACCAAAAATATTTCATTCAAGTGGACGGCGAGCAGATGAAAATGTGGATTATGCCAGAGTGGACGTTATTGTAGAACAAGCAGTGTGAACCAGCCAATGTATGTGTCTTACATTGATGCATCCTTTAAATAGCAGTACAAATACTGCACCATTGACTTAAGACAGCAATGCTTCAACAATGCCACTGTCCACACCTCTTTTTAAGAACAAATCTCCTATGGGTGCACAGATGGGTTCCTTAAACACCGTGGGCATTAGTGTGAAAATGACAACTTTATCAGTCAGTCAATAGCAATGCCACTTGTGCACCAATTTTATGCCCAGTGGAAAATAGAGTCCAGTCTACTCTTGTATGTTTCATATCTTCCCATGAAGCAACATGCTGAAGAAAAATGCTCCTATTTGATAGGTAACTCAATTTTTGTCCAATACAATACAGCCACTCCCGGCCACCTGTCAGCATTTTACTGAGCCAGCTTCTTTTTTTGGTTACCTAACAAGACCCAACATTGTGTATTTTGAACTAAATAAGTGTTTTGTTGGTAGCCTTGCCATTACCTCCTTTAAATTATTATCTTTATAATGATTAGCTGTGAATGCTATGCACTGTGTTGTCCCAGGTGAGTTTACAAATATGGGTTGTCTGTCTTTGGGATTTCTTTAATATGTGATTTTTATGCCATTAATCAACACATGCAATACATTTAGGACCAATCCTGTCTCAGTAATGACCCAAGTATGGATCGTTTGACTCCAGATAGGGAGCGGAAGATGTTAATAGTCTGTCTGATGAAAGCTATAATGAAACACTGAATGTGATCAAAGTCTTGTGAAAGAAATAGAAAAAGGGACAAAAACAAATTGTCACATTAAATAGGGGGGAAAAAATGCTTAGGTCACACTGAATCTATTGTTCTCAAGCTCCAATTTACTCAGTGTCAATATTTGAGAGATAAAAAGAAAAAATCATAATTACTCAATCACGTTATCGCCTTCGTTTTCACTGCTGGCCTTAGTGGAGCTCATTTAAAATTAATGTAACTTTAATTGAATGGCAGCAATTGTTATCTATTGTTAATTGCAGAAAGATTTTCAATTTCCCTTTTCATTTGATGCCTTAAGATGAAGAGGTGCATGCTCAGTTTATTTGTGTTATTTTCATTTATATTTTAGAGGATTATCACGTGTTATTAAAATTTGATTTTCAGAAGTTATTCCTCATGACTTATTAATTCTAATGGAAAAAAGTTTTCTGAATTTTTAAACATGGAATAAATGAAAGATGGTCAAATTAATAGTATTTCTTTTTAAAGCAGATCTAATTTTCAGGTAGATTTGTATTTTGGCTTTATCGTTACTTTGTCACAGCATTATTGCATTCTATGTACAGTATACTGTAACAACAAAATATACTTTCACCAAACAACAAACAACTCAATCTTGTTTTACTATACAAAAAGATGAGTGTGGAACATATAGGTTTTATATTCTATTTTGATGTTTTTTACAGCTCATCTTATTTTATTTTTCATTCATGTGTTTACACATACAATTTGAAATTATTACATGTTTTTGTCTAGGTTTTGTACGTGTCTTTGATTTTTCAAACTTACATCGGTTTCAGGCTTTATCTGTTACACGTTTGTGTTGACAGTAAGACTTTCTAAATCTAGGAATGGTTTGGTATGTTATATAATTTAAATCTGAGTGAATGATACATGAGAATATATGCACATTTATTACAAATGATTACATTTATGATATTAGAAAAGCACAACCTAATGTGTATTGCTTTGCACCACCTTCACACTCTCTCTGGGTAGTCTCCATTCATGGAGCTGTGATAATCTGTCTCTTCTCTGTAATGACTAAATGAGATTTAAGGATCTAGTCAATAATAATCCTCACCTTCTCTGTCTGTGTTGTATTCTGTGTGTCTGCTTCTATGTCTAGAATGTTACTTTAGTTTTGTCTCAAATAAATAATCATATCTTGATTGTTTTTTGTTTGTTTGGGTGTTTTTTTTGTCTGTTTTTTTTTTTTGTTTTACTTTTCCCAGTCTCAGAATCTTTGAAACAGAGATGTTCTATTCTGCTTAATTCAGGCTGTCTGTGCAGGTTTCAGTGTTTTTCTTTTACATAACTGACATTCTTCTGTCCATCTTGGAAAACTTCTATGCTACACAATCTCAAATGTGTCTGACATAGTTGAGGAATACTCTATGATAAAGTCAATTAATCAATCGATCAACAGAAAATGATTTGAGAGCTATTTTGATCATTAAACCAAAAAAATTATTTAGCAAATATTTTCCGGTTCCAGTGGCACAAAGTTGCGGATTTACCTTTGTCTGTTTTATAACATTGTCAGTTGTGATCATTGAATATCTTTGATTTACTGTTAAAGATGTCCTCTTGGCTTCAAGGAAATCATAATTAATAAATCATTTTTTACCAGTGATACATTTGCATTTTTTTTCAAAACTTAATTTATAGCCAAACAACACTTTCATATGTCAACTAGCTATGAGATGACAAAAGAACAAGAATTTAAGATTTTCTTAATTTGAAGACATGAGTAAGAAATAATAAAATTCTTTAGCTCAGACGCCTGTATTTTTTTTTCCCAAAGGTGAAGGAGATTTCATGTAGTAATTCTTTTGTTTGTTTTATTAATTTATTATTATTTATCATTTCTAATAAAGTTTCCATTGCATTTCTATTCACCCTTGAAAAGTTGTGACAGACCTATTGTCAGACATTTTAGTGCCATATTTGAAACTCATCCCTCTCATTTATCTGTGGTGAGGTTAGGCATTTTGAAATGGGTATATATTTAAAGGTATATATTTATTGAACTATTTGATTTTATTATGAATATGAGTACACGAAATACAATAACATCTATCATAATTAGCCATAATTTGAACTTCATGTGATGTTTTTACATAATCACTAATATGTGAAATAACATTTAAATTTTAAAAAAAATAATCTGAAAACATCTCTATGTTTCTATTTCAGGTCAGCATTTCAGTCTTCGCCAGCTGGGAATCTGTGAACCCCCATCGCGACACGGCCTGGCGTTCTGCTCAGAGATGAGCCTGCCCCATCGTGGCTTCTCCGTCGGCACAGCCCAGGACTTTGAAGCCGATAGTCAAGCTGTGATGTCACCCGAGCGCGCCATGCGTCTGTGGGGCCGAGGCGGGTTGGGCAAATCATCGGGGAGGAGCTCCTGTCTGTCCAGCCGCTCCAACTCAGTGCTGACTCTTACTGATACCGAACATGAGAACAAGTCAGACAGCGACAATGGTAGGACATATTACTCACTTTTTCTTTGCGGGTGTCTTTTCCTCTTGTTGCTCCAAACCTTAACCCCTATATTATTTTTAATGTCTGGTAACTGAGGAATGATCCATGATTTACTTTTAGTTGGCTAATGAGCAGCAACACCTTCTCAGTAACACACTTAAGCACTTTTCTTTGTTAACTCTGATTTCTAACTTTCTGACAGTTTTGAATGCAGTCTTTTCCAGCTCCATCCTCCACATAAATCTAGAATCTTACTACTCTTCCATTTCAAATGTATATGTGCAATTTTCTCTCTGACTCTACACCCTTTTAGTTGATGCCTCAGAAACTCAGTCTTTTAACACTAAGTATTTTTCATTAGGTCTGGACTCAGCTTAGAGATTCAATTCTTCACATTTAAACATTTTTTTTTATTTTCTCAAAGACTGTTAAGAAAGAGGACTGCAGATCCCTCACATTTATATTTTCTGTGTACGTATAAATTCCCAATCAGTTCTCATTCTGGTGGTGTGAATGGGAAAGATGGTAGGTGCAGTAGTTTTGGTAATTAATCTAATAAATTTAGCTGTGTGTGTGTGTGTGTGTGTGTGTGTGTGTGTGTGTGTGTGTGTGTGTGTGTGTGTGTGTGTGTGTGTGTGTGTGTGTGTGTGTGTGTGTGTGTGTGTGTGTGTGTGTGTGTGTGTGTGTGTGTGTGTGTGTGTGTGAAGCCTATTCATTAACCTCAAGGTGGTTTTCCCTAACAGGTGTACATTTCAGACTTACAGTAATAAAGGACTTGTTTTTGATCACTTGGCTGGACACACAGACACACACACACACACACAATAAATAAACACACAGTATTTTCATTAAGTCAGATGAACATATTCACACAGTGGATTTTCATTAAGAGATGTGATGCTGTAATTAACAGTGAGATAAAGTGCTGAGTCTTTGTATTTGCTATATTAAGTTTGATAATGTTTTCATTAAATGGCATTATACTGTGGATGTCAGAGCTCTGGAGGATACACTTCCCGTCTATAAAAAGTGAGTAGTCGTCAAGTTTTCAAAGGCTAATTGACTCTTAAAAATGCAGCTGTGCGTCTGTGTGTGTCCGTGTGTGTCCGTGTGTGTGCGGGTGTGTGCGTGTGTGTGCGGGTGTGCTCTGTCAGTAATGAATGAGAATTTTGATTTATTTTCGTGTGGGTCACACTTGGTATTTAAGCTCCTGCACCTCCACATTTGCTTTATGCAAGTATTTCTAATTTCTTCTTTTTTTTTAAGTCCCCACTCTTTTAGTAAATCCAACATTTCAGATGCCCATTAACCGCTGACAGACACGTCCAAATGAAAGATCACACTCCCCACTAAACCAAGCAGCCTATTCAACAGGACAATCTCCATGAATGTGAGAAAATGCACCAATATTTAAGGGAGAAAAAGGAGGGCTGTAGTTGTCCTAGTGATGTGTGTGGATCACAATCCAGGCCAGGTCATACAACTTATCTCTATGATGGTAGTCAGTAAAGTAATCCCCCATTAATGAGGAAAATATTAGCTCGAGGTACCAAGGAGGGCGCACATATCTGACAAGCGAGTTTACGAATTCTACAATGGTGATGACATGATCCACCATGCCTCTGATCATCTTCTGAATAAGCCTCAAATCTAATCACCTGTTCCCCTCCCCAAGGCCCATCATTCCACAAAATCCCATTAAAATCCATTCAAAACTTTCTGGGTTATCCTGCTTACATAGACTAACAAATAAAGCAGATTACACAGATCACATAACTTCGGTGAAGGTAAATAATTAAAGGGCCATGCCCTTCGGGGCGTGCACCAGCCACGGCCTTGCTACTGAATTTGCGTACATTAAAGACACTGCACGGACGATTGCAATGTGACTCTGTGTGTCCACTGTGGACAACAGCTTGGTGACTAAGTGTTGTCTTAAATTTGCATCAATCAACTATTCAAAAAAGCTGAAACGTACTTTTTCGTGACATGTTCTCACTCCAGAAGAAATCTAGATAACTGTGTCACTTAAATCTTGATGTTTGGTTTGGTTCTTGAGGCATCCTAGGTCCCATTATGGAATCATCATCATCGAATGTCAGCACATAAACAGCCCTACTGACTGAACCTTTTAGATCTACATTCAAAATAAAGGTGTTGAGAGGCTCCTTTGAGAGTAGGTGAGATGTTTGTGGTGAGACACCACACCTCACCTTCACCTTTTCTCTTGTATTACTCTTCATTCACTGAATGGAGCTAATTGTCCCGTTATTTCCCTGCAAAAAGCAGACGACACATCGTCTCAACTGAGACGCCTCTTTATAAGCTCTGTCCCTTGATACTGATCCTCATTCACAGCAGAAAATTAGCGTGCTCTGGCGTATGCACATGTTCCTGTGTGTGTAGTAACTTCAACCAACTTCCGTGATTCTATCAGTGGCTTTATTGCAAGAGAAAGTGATAGAAAAGATAGATAACGGGGAGGAAAAGGAGAATAGGACAGGAGAGGAATAATCGGAGAGGAAGAGAACACAAAGCAGTCCATTGGGTTTAGTGATTCAAAAGAGAGGCAGGGAAAGAATAAAGAATAAAGGCAGAGCAGGGAAAGTGAGAAGCCTCTGTGCACTATTTGTTCTTGTGAGAAGAAATATTAGACCAGAGACGTCTGACTTGCTCCCCAGTGGACATACACACAAATATGCACGCACACACACACCGGCAGACATAAACACTTTTGTGGTGTCTGGGCCCATGGGGCCCAGCTGCTGCTTGCCTGGTTACTTGATATTGGTGATCTCAATAGAGATCACCAATATCTCTGTACAGAGAAAGAAAAGGGAAGATACATTTACGTTTTCTGTCCTAAATACACAAGAAACAAGAGCGTCAGTGTGTGACTTATCCTCCATTCCTTTGGTGAGGCTAGAGTTGTAAATACTGTTTAGCATGTATGCTAAGGAGAAGATGACCAACCTGAAAATCATCTGTATGTATAAAGTTTGGTGACGGTAGTGTGTATCGTTTCCAAGATAAGCTCCGCACAAAAAATGATTACGGTCAGCCGGACAGAGAACATACTGATGACTATAATACCCCTGTCATTTTTATGTTTTATGTACGTAAACTTCAGTCAAAGACATGTTGCGCTCAAACTAGCTGATAGGTGAGATACCAGCATACAGTATGTCCAGGATATGTGATCTAAACAGATAAAAATGACGCAATATTAACACATTAAACACATAATTAATGTGTGCATGCAAGGGGTGACGGATACATGTCTGGATCTGTGGATGAGGGCCTGGTTGTAGTCGGTTACTTCCTCTGGATGTGTTGAGGTCTTCAGGAGGTGCCTAACCTTCACTGAGTGTTTCGGCCTTTATCCTCAAAAAGCACACTATAAGCACATTTAGCCCTTTTTGGGATAAATAAAGTGATTTGATTTGATTTGATTTGATTTGATTTGATTTGATTTGATTTGATTTGAAAAAGCAAGCTAGAAGGGATAAACTGGGAGAGTGAAAAAAGCTAAATGTGAGTGTGTGTGTGTGTGTGTGTGTGGGAATAATGAACAAATAAAGCAAAGAAAAGCAGAGAGAATAGGAGGGATGAAGCAGACACACACAGATAAAGAGGAAGATGGGTGTATCTCGTCTCTGGTAACCAGATTACAGCAAAACACTTAATCCATTTGCTATCTCTAAGCTGCTTAACACCATAACCTTAGCTGTTATACATTCACTTGTACACATACGCACACACACACACACACACATATACACACACACACAAACAATCCCAGGAACAAAGTTCCAGCGCATTCTGGACCCTATTTGAACGAAAAGTCCATGACACCCGTGTATTTACCAGGGGTTGAAGTGGGATTTTGAAAGAAAATATGTCATTTCGTAATTGAATATTTAATTACATACTTGAAATATGTAAAATCTCAATGCATTTTTTTGCAGTACTATGGTATTTCACTGAAAGACTGATACCACAGCTGCTACAGCAGTAATGACAGTAAAGTCACGAATGTTCAGTGTTGTTATCTTCTACAGATCAAACAGACATTCAGATAAATGTACCGTACCAGTCAAAAGTTCGGACACACCTCTGGAAGATGTCTAATATCTCTGCTCAGTAGTAGTAGAAATATCAGTAGGCCTATACTTAATATGTGCTGCATGTTATTTCCTTTGTTATATCCCCTTTTGTTAGCAGCCCCGCACCGATTGCCAATTTGCCGACAGGTGGAGTGAATTACAAAGTATCCGTGGCCAAAAGAGTTCAATCGTGTTCTATCCAGTAAAAATGATATTTTCTCAGAGGTGTATGATGTTTGATGCGCTTCCACTCTGAGGAGTTGTCCGAGTGGAATTAATAAAAGCAAAAATCCAAGCAGCCATGCAGACATACTCCCATGCGCGGCACACTCCCTTCTTCTGGAAGGGACAACACATATGCTGTCTTTATATGGTGGCGAGTGCCAAAGGGCTGGTGTTGTTTTAGGCACAGCAATGATGGTGGCTGTCTTACAGCAGATTGGACCACTGTCCTGTGACAGTGATGTTAAAATGTCAGTGACGACACAGCTGGTTGCCTCATGATCTTAGCGCACAGCAAAGGATGGAATGAAATACGGCAGCGTAACTAAGCACAGTTAAGACAGAACATGAATGAAGTTTCTGTGTTTGTGCCGACATATTCCTTTTGAAATAATATGTACTCCTTAAAATATTCATATCGCAGGCTTATTAAACTATACATCAGCTATAGCCTTAACACAGTGCTCACATACCCATAACACATTTAGTCATGCTGTTGCAAAAGAACTTATTAGTATCCAGTACAACACACACACACACACACAATTTAAAAATGCATACATACACACATTACAGTTGAGGAAGAGCAACAGATATGGATGCTGTAGAAGACAGATCACTGCAATAACCAAGGTGCATATGTAAGTATAGAGAGATTACACATGCACATTCACCAGGATGAATTTGAGGACATATTCCTGTCATCCATTCTGCAGTACTGATACGGAGCTATTACTGCTTGTGGTTTTTGCACAGCTGGTCCTTGTATGGTTAATGAAAAAACAGACTTCAGGAATAAATAATGTATAATTTATCTTCTTCTCTTACAGCATGAGCAGCGTGGAGAGTATATTTGTAATTGCAGTCACTGACATAAATGTGTTTGGGGCTCATCTTTCACACTCTTCCTTAAACTAGTTGGTTGTGTGTGCATATGTACTGTATGTGTGCCAGTGGAGAGGTCGCATGTATACAAATCCATGTATTTATTTTATTATTATTATTATTATTATTATTGTTTAATTTATTTGTATTTATTTTTTTCGTGCACAAGATGCACGCTCCTCACATCCTCACGGATCCTCACAGACACACACATTCACTCACACAGCCTTGGTGCCAGTCATATTCAATAGCAATCTAGTGCTGACCAGAGAAATCAATGAATAACAGACTAACTGACTAGAGGGTTTAACTTTGGCGCCGCTTACATGGAGAAGACACTTCATTCCATCAAGTGGCTAACATTAAATCATTCACTGTGCTCCATCCCCCTCTCACTCCTTCCTCCTCTCATTTCCTTACTTTTCATCCTCCCTTCTTCTCTCCTTTCCTTCTTTTCCTTTTTTAAAAAAAAAATCTTTGCTCCACCACTACAGTACAGTAGATATGCAGCAGTTGACCTATGATTGAGGCGGCAGTGTAATAATAAATATAACATTAATTAATCCAGAAAACAGACAGACTTATATACCTTATAATGTAATGTTTTAACTGATTTACACAAAAGATCGTTGTATTATCATATATACAGTATGTAAAATTAAAATAGGGAAAATGCAAATAATCAATGGATTCCAACTAATCCTGAGATTTGTTTTAAAGCTCCCTACTACACATATAATGCGATTCTATGTGTGTCTGACCTGTTCTTTTAGTGTAATTACCACATTTAAGTCCTTGAAATGGCCCCTATTCCAGAATATCTGGATATACCCCCGCAACCCCTACACGGATAAGCAGAAGAAATAGATGGATTGATGGATAAACAACTTTTTTGTTTTAGTTTAACTGCTGCACTCAGGATTTCTCAGAGATTATGTGCACTGGAGTCTATAAATTTCCTCATCACACCTGTGTATCCTGAATATCGGACTGGGAATAAATAATTTGGTCTCCAAATTATTTGTGATGTCACAAATCATGCACATATCCCCACCTCTTGAATTCCACTTTTCAATTAGCACAGATAAAAGCCGCCTAAAGTGTCAGACTCTTCATATTCATCATTCAAGTGCAAACATCCAGCAGTAGCAACAAGAAGAAAAAGAGGTTTTTGACAGGAAGAGGTCTTCTATTCTCCCTCCTTTACCTCACCCCCTTTCTTTTACTCTATTCCTCGTCTCTTCGCTCGAGCTTCTGAGAACCCATTTAGGCAGAATCCATTACCACAAGTGCAGAGAGAGAAAGAGCAAATGAGGTACAGAGACATATCTGCTCACCGCTCTGCAGAAAACCTCATGCAGCAAGGCATTTAGGCTGCAAGCTAGCAACTTGTACACAGAGAACATGCTGAATTCCAAGTATTTGGAATTTTGACGTTGCTTTTTGGAAACAGTAGTACGCATCAGAAATTCCATTAAATGTCCTGAGAGCTCACCCCAGTGGGAAACTCTCCCTCTGCCTCACACAGTGTTCATCTGAACTGATTCTCTTCACACTAAAAAAGATGAAAATATTGAAATTGAAAACGGTATTGAACGACTGCCCTGTCCAGAGACTTTGATACAGGATATGCACACACTACATATGACATGCTGCACAACATGTGTGGTGCTTTTTGTTGCACAGTGACACTCATAGCTCTTCATTGTACAAGGGTGCATGAAACTGGAGCTGGAAGGATAGGTCAATCAGAAGATCAACTTTTTTGATTATCAATTGATTTTCCAATTCAAATGTCTGTTGCAGCTCAAGATGATACTCTCTTATTGGGAAATGTCATCCTCAATATTAGAGCATTTATATCTTCTGGCCATTTTTGATCATTCAGAAGAACATTTAGGAAACATTCCTCATATTTATATATCAAATGGTTTTCCTTTTGTGGTAAATAAATATAAGTTTGTTGAATTCAGAGATCATAGAAGTTCGCTGAAGGGGGAAAAAAAGGTGCGATGCTTTCTTCTTGTAAATACGCATTACAGCTTTGAATCAAGACTAGGCCAAGGTGTTTGTGCGTGTGTGTGTGCGTTGGAGTGTAATTGAGTGTGTGTGAGTCAGGAGCTATTCAAAGTATTCAAGGTGACAACTGAGATTTGATATCAAGCAGATCAGGTTCAGATTAGGTTTCATATCTTTCATACTTTAATGGGAGTATTGATCAAGTGTCGTGTCAGAACTGCACACACAGACACACACACTCTGTCAGCCTCCTCTTCCCTCTCACTCCCTTTATATATACAACACAATATCTACCTGTTTTTGTTATACATTGCTATTTCAGCTCAATT
Organism: Chaunax sp. Z400; assembly: GCA_037577475.1. Lineage (NCBI taxonomy): Eukaryota > Metazoa > Chordata > Actinopteri > Lophiiformes > Chaunacidae > Chaunax > Chaunax sp. Z400. The sequence goes on along the minus strand of CM075191.1, from coordinate 16,299,171 downwards.
TCTCTCACTTTCGCTCTCTCTCAAAAACTCTCTCTCTCTCTCTCTCTCTCTCTCTCTCTCACACACACATGCAAACGCACACAAACACACACACGCACGATCATTAGTATGTGGTTCTGTGTAATAGCTGGATCAATAGCTGTGCTGTTCTTACAGGATCATTTGGCCTCTGAAGCAAATGCTCTGACAGCCACTACATCATTAGGACATTATCACTCTCTCTCTCCTACTCCCTCTGATCTTTATCTGCCATCCTCTCTCTCAATCCCTCATTCACTCCCTCTTTCTCTCCCTCCATCCTCTCTACTCTGTACATCATTAGGACAGTACCACTCATTTTCTCTCACTTTCCTCTTCCACTGCCTCCTTTTTTTTAACTGATGCTGCTTTCACATAAAGTTGCACGTATTTCTTTTGAAGCCCTTTTCTTTATGTAATAATAGTCCCTCAATCTGAAAGTGCTTTATTTTCCATGTGTACATCGTGGAATACACACAAGGACAAACATGAGAATGGAAAATTGGCTATGACAATGTTTTTTTGTGCTGATGCTGTCTTACAATAGGTGCATCCCCAGTGACCACTAAGATCCAATCCCTCATCTTGAAAGAATTCTGTCACTCGGAGCTATGTGATTTGTCAGCAATTACAGTACCGGGGTGGCACATCCATTGTGCTTGTGTTAACAGAGATAATTAAATACGCTGCAGAGGGAGTTGGGAAGAAAAGTGTTTATTGCATAGGAAGGACAGGTGTGTGTGCGTTTAAGGCAGTAAGCTATGGATTTTATTACTACAGAGGAAAAAGTAAGGTATCCTTGCAGTTCAGTGGTTCGCTGCACTCCCTGTGGAGAAAAATAAAAATTAATTAAGATCTTAAGCCCTCATCTGATAAAATATTCAATGTTACTGAAAGCAATGTGATAAAAATGAGTTGTTGTATCGTCTCCATAGCAAAACCTTTTCTGTGCTTCCATTAACCAGTTGTTTTAATTAGGACAAGGTGACTTTTATCTAATGCACTATTACTGTACATAAGTAATGATATCCACTGCGAATGGATAAATAACCACCACTCTATGAATGTCTCACCCCACCTCCCTCTTTTTCTCTCTTTCTCACAAACACACACATTACATGTCTTCCCAAAAGTGTCTGGAAAGCTAGTGATAGTCTGGCTGACCTCAGCATATGGGTGCTTTTACTGGGAAACTTCACATACCCATGTATGCAGACACAGACACACACACACACACACTAACACACCGCCTTGTTTCTCCTTATTTTTATCTCTCTGAATCGCATATAAACTCACACTCTGCCACAACGCCTTGTCCGTCCTTGGCAGCTATTTCTAGTGTCATATGGCTTCCACTAAATGTGATTATGACACTAAAAATGGCTGTTTAGCTGAGTGTGTGTGTGTGTGTGTGTGTGTGTGTGTGTGTGTGTGTGTGTGTGTGTGTGTGTGTGTGTGTGTGTGTGTGTGTGTGTGTGTGTGTGTGTGTGTGTGTGTGTGTGTGTGTGTGTGTGTGTGTGCAGGCCTGTTGAGTGGGTAGGCCAGTCTGTCTGTCTCCCAGACAGTCAGCTTTAAACGAAAGTATTGTTCCTCTTCTGTCTTTCATTTCTTTGAGCAGGCTTTAAGGCAGGCAGGCAGCCTCTAACCCAGCACAGACTTCATCACTTACCACTTACTTACTTTTCACCCATAAGACTTTGTCCTTTTCTGAGGAACTGAGCTGGCAGGCTGGAAGAGTCACAGGTGGATTTTCAAAAAGAGGGCTTTATGTTGACCCAATCTCAATCCCTCCTCGTGATGTTGCGTGTTCTTGGTACAGTCTGACTGGCCATTGTTTAACTGCTTGTTAGGACAGGTGCATCTTCTGCTCAGGTCTGACAAGATGTTCCTCCAACAGTCTCAACCAGCATCTGCAATGGTAATTGAAAAAAACAGAGCTTGTGGCTAAGTAGACCAGGATGCACTGGGTGTATAGACTTGATATGATTGGATCCCACTATGTACATGTGATTCTATTGTGCTCTATGTTAAAGGGTCCATGAAAAGCAAAGTTTAAGTTTGTTTGTTTTTTTATAATGCTCATTGTTCATTACTTTTATGTGTGGCTGCAACTGGATGGAGCTGTTTTTTGCCTGAAGCTTGATTTTCGCTTGATTTTTTAATTTGACGCAGGCATAGAAAACCTTAAGCGCACTTAAACTGTGCATATTTCTGCCAAGGCCAATGATTATTTTAATAAAATTTATTTATATAGCTCCCAAATGCCATTATAGTGCATTGCAATAATTTACTGTGGAAGAAATCTGAATCTGAATCTGAATCTGTTAAAATGCTGCAGAATCTCCACAATTTTATTAAAAAAAGTCACTTAAAAATTCCTCCCATCTGCCAGGGGTGGTGGATTCAGCTCATCCAGCTCATCCAGCTAGGCAGTGGACCAATCACAGAGTTTATGGTTTTAAAAAGGAATCTGGAAAATATGTGTTTCTCGCTTTGTTGCTGACACACTGATAAGAGGACATTCATTCTTTTAGGGAGATACTGTCTTTGTCATGGCATTGTCTCTCTAAGCTCCTTAGTTCATCATTCAGCCACGGCTGAGAAGATAGTTTTAGCTTTTTGTATCATAACTGGAGCTATAGAATCTAAAATGGTTGTGCACATGCTAATACTAACTAACTAAAAGTACTAACGGTAATCTACTCCTCTATGATTTACAGATCTGCTCAGCCAATATGTGTGGATATATTACCCAAAGTATTAATTTATGTCAGAATATCAGAATATGGATGCTATGGATGCATGCATCATACATCCATAGCATCACTTCTCAATTACCATTTATGACCCACTAGAAGTATGTGTTGATGTCTGCAGAGACCCTGCGAGTAACTAAGTGGATCCCAGTAAAGAGGCAGATCTTGAATTTTTTTTCTTTTTCTTTTTTTCTTCTTTTCCCTAGTTTAGTAAGAACTAATGAACTGATTCCACCAAAACTTTTGGAGAGGTGGGACACGGGTCAGGCAAACTGCATATGTGTAGCATTGTTCGGCACTGGTAAAAGTGTATGCGCTACTGACTGCAGATGTAGTTTATATCATCATGACGCAAATGAGGGAGGCCTGCAAACTAGTTCAGGCACTGCTGTACACACAGCTCTCCTCCATCGTCATCAAACACACTCTCCCAATCTATCACTCTAATTAAGTTGCAACAATTTCCCATCACCCCCTCTGCCTGGTAATACTGCTGCTGCTCTGCATGTGTGTTGTTACCTGCATTTTCAGCCCCACCACCCCCAGCATCCACCTCTCGGCACTGGTTAGGGGGTTCAAGAAGTTCATCACTCCCCAATACCTCTGTGTAAACACACAGTAACTGCGGGGAGTGATAAGATCGGAGCCTAGACGTTGATCCTAAACTCCTGTATGTGCTGCTGCTGGAAGAATAAACATTTCAAACTCGTGACTGTAATTTTCTTAGGGCTCTTTTCATATTGTACAAATCTGATGAAACCCATTTAACACGCAGAGACCTCTGGGTTGGAAACAATATGCCTTGACTGGTCTCAAAATACATTTCTTCTTCAAGCAATGCAAAAGCTAAAAGCAACGCAGGAAGTCCTTTACTATATACTATTAATTAAAATCAGCTTTATTTTTCAGAGCTGCCTGGAAGATAAGAACCCCTCTTTGCATGTACAAACCTTCCCTACCTGTAAAACTCTGTGTGTGTGTGTCAGAGACATAGAGATGACATGTTCGTGGTTTGAGCAAGAGAAGATTGCCATAGCACCATGTTCAGCCTTTTCTTCTTCCATCTCCATCAGTGTGATGAAGGGAGGGAAGCTTTTAACTAATCATATCATCTAGAGGGAGAGAGGGAACGCGTGTGTGAAAGGAAGGTGAAACATTTCTCATGAATGAGTCATCCACTCTATTCCTCTGTCCTCCCTTCTCTCTGTCTCCCTCTCTTGGCCTGCTCTCTCCACCACCACCACCTCACCTCACACCCACCCACCCACCACCCGCCTCTCTCAGGTCTTATCTCCTTCATATTGCACACTCAAGATATTTATAATCCGCTTATACTTGTTCAGCCGTCTTCTATATTGTAACATAATATGGGCCGTACCCCTCAATGTGTAATAGATATAAGGTAACAGTATTACTGCATTACCACCTACTATTATGCCTCTCTCTTTCTTTCTCTTTCACGCACACACACTCGCACAGAGAGAGAGAGAGAAACAAACTTAGATGAAAATTCCAATTCACAACATATTTACCTCCATTCAGATGATGTGTGTTTTGTTGGGGTTTGTTTGTTTTTTTTGTTTTTTTGTTTTTATATCGGAGGGATAACGCAAAAACTACACAACGTATTTCCACAAAATTGGAAATAATCCATGTCGATGCCTATTCAGATAAAGGGGTTACCAAGGATTTACCATAACTTTCTTTAGCATTGCGTTTCCGTCATTACGCAAAAAGGTTTTGACCGATTTCCAACAGCACTGGTGAAGATAGAGGAGGCAGATCCTGGAATCTTCCGTGTTTCCTTAACTTTGCTATGACATTTTCTTTAATCTCTCAGGAAATACTACTAAATTGTGACATAAAAAAAATCACATATTGGTCAAGGTTAAAGTTTTTCTTTATTGTCATTATACCAATGAAACTCTTCCATCTGTAAAATAAATAGGAAGAGCGAGACAAAGCTGAGATAAACTTGAGCAGAAATTAAAACATGCAAAAACAGATGGGTGGACAGTGATCAGTTTTCTCATGAACATATATTGCAGTATGTGCCCATTAGGAACAGAATGGAAAATAATCACCTGCAATGGTTATTCAGAAATAAAAGGTGATTTGAATTAGTGAGGTGATATATTACATTTGCTGTCAATGGTCATTTTTCCTTTCTTGTTGAAGACATTAAAGTGAAGGTGACACAGTAGACTGCATACCTCCACCAAGGCCCATCAATCCCCTTTAATTCAATCTTTCTTTCTTTAATTCTAGCCTTATTCAAATCAAACTCACAGCGCTGTGACCACAATGTAAGGATACTGGATTTGTAACAGCCAGACATTTAAATCTGGTGGATGAGAATCTTTATTTATTCCATAACAAAGTAAAGAAAATGTCTAGAAAATGCCCTATTTCTCACAATGGCAGTTTCAAAGGCAGTCATTGTAACATTCAATTTTGTAGTTAACGTAACCAGCATTACACTAGCAAAAAAAGACATGGCATGATTTCAGCAGAGCAGCATTTATCTTCAGTGTAAGGCATTAATAATTTCTCACCATGACCAGCAAGCAACCGCTCTAATATTAACTGAAATGTCATTTAAGGATAGATTATCTCAGGTTCACAATGAGATTAGTTGGACTGCATGTATGGAGCCTTTATGGAAAACGGTACGTCCCAGAGCTGTACATCAGCAAATCTGATCAATAGGTCAACCTCCAGACTAGTCCTTAGTATGTATAGCATTAAATTCATCTTTGATTGAATTTAATTTGACCCCGATCAATACGACCACAAAATAATTAATCGCAAAAATGTAAATATAGCATGCGAAATAATTCATGGAAACAGGATATACCATGGAAATATATGAACATGGAATTCACCGGAAATACTGAAAATATCGATTTTTTTTATTCAATATTTACACGTTTATTCGCAGATCGTATAGTTATATGGTCTAGTTTCAGACCTTGCCTCTCTCTTCATGTCTCTGTCTCATGCTCTCTTTTCACATGAGGCCAATCATTGTATTTTAACTGCCATGCAGTTTGCTGAATAATGGATTACCCTCACAAAGCTAAACCTGTTACATCTGCATGTGCATGGTTGTCTAAAGTATATTCATGCATTGTTGCCAAGACCTAAGCCAATGAAACTGTGTGACTGATTAAAAGAGGTGACCATCACCGCCACCTCATACCGCTGACACACTACCAGTGTTCCGTGAATGGTGGACCTATTTACAAAGCATTAAACCCATCCATATCACAATCACTTCACATTATTCACCCATTTCAGTGTTTTAATGCGTCTGGGAGCATTTTAGGGGGTTTTCACATATAGGTCAGCCTCATAAATTCAATTAATTTAAAGTATGTCAAAGAGCAAGTCACTTATTGTATTTATGTCGTGTCTCTTTCTTTGCTCTCAGTCAGTTTTTGTTTTCCTATTCAATCACTGTGTCTAATCTGTGAACTAATTGTTTTATACACACACTCAGAACCAACCGTTTTTCACTATTTAATGGCATAACATATACTCTACTTCATATTTTATATGGTGTGTTAAATTATCTTTTTGTGTGGCCATACATTCAGTAGAGTTTAACATGTGACTCTGTGTACAGTATGTAAGTTATAGTAAGTTGTGCTGAAACCACACGTGAGCAAAACAGCAGGTTACCATTTTTTTATCCTAAATGGTTTAGTCCACCCCCATATCATCTTAGTAATCACTGTTATTTAGAATGGGCTGCACAGGGGTTGACAGGGTAATGTGTACACACACACACACGCACACACACACACACACACAAACAGACACACATCTTTGTAAGATGCTTTCTCTTGCTCACACACAGCTACAGGGCACACTGGTCAAGATGATTACTGTTATTTTGTAGTCTGGCCAAGAGGTTGAATATCCCAACACATAGTGGCACATACACACACACACATGCACACACACATGCACACACACATGCACACACCACCACAGTGAGAGGGACTTACACTATGTTATCTCACCATTGACTGAAATCCCCACATACTGAATGGGGGATTAAAAGAAAAGAGAAAGCTTTCTTTTTCTTTCTTTCTTTTTTCTATTTTTTCTCCCTTCTGCCAGTTCAGAATACTTGCCTCTTTGCTTTTTTTCCTCTGTAATTCACCAGTTAGCTTGTTTAAGCCACTTTCAGTCTCTTCCCCCTCTCACCCCACTCCCCACTCTCACCCCCCCACAAACACATCTCTTTCATTTCCATCTCTCTCTGGCCCTCTCTCTCTCTAAGGTTGTGAACTGGCCCAGTAGGGGTCCCATACAATGAAATGAAAGAGCTTAAGGACCCATATCACACACGGGGTGTTTAAATGGCGGGAACAGCTGAACTTCCACTGAAACACACACACACACACAACTTCTCCTTTCTCTATCGATCACACATATAACATATGCACCCTCAGAGCCAATACTGTATATTGTGTGAGTCAGTGGGGGGTACCAGCAAATACGCTGGTGTTAGCCTCAAAGTTGGAAGAATGGAGATTTAAAAAGGAAAGAAAAGAAGTGAGTCCAAACCTCTCTCTCTCTCAAGCTTTATTCTCCTTCAGGGGGTTTGCATATATGATTTGTGGATAGGAGTCTGTCTCACTGGAGTTTATATTTATTGTGGGGAAATATTCGCGAATGTGTTGGATCGAAATGTTATCCCTTCTCCTTGAAAGAGTCTTTTTGTTGAGAAAGAAAAAGGCCCTCGCCTCTGAAGTGGAAAATCAAGAACACCCTGTCAGTTTTGGAGGAGTTTATGGGATATCAGGATCACAAGTAAGTCGTTGGTCTCACATTTACGGTCAAAGATAGACTGTGTTATTACATAATGGAAAAAAATGACACGTTCTTAGCTCAGACCTAGATGTGACAAAAAACTAAACAGGTGATCTACGTACGCGCTAGACTCAAACAGCGAAGCTACTTTAGCAACAGTAACTTTTATTTATTGCAGCCGCTAAATTGAGGAGGCACAGACGTTCCTGTCTTAAACAGTTGATGAGAGGATCACGAGAGGTGTGTGTCGTGTTGAAGGCGCTCATCTACCCTGGAGGTACCATCCCGCAATAGAAAACGACTGGCACAAAAGTCCAGGATACCAAGGCATATAGTACATATGGATTAGTGACATCAAGGCTTTGCAGTAGGGGAGCATTAAGTAGCTATGCTACTAGCTGTAAAAGTGAAAAAAATTAAAAGTGCTGCATGTAACCAGTAAAGACGTTATCCCATCTTCAGTGGGAAAGTGCTACACAGCATAACAACATAAAACTGGTAGCTCAGTGGTAATATTTTTAGAGCGATCTATCCCTGCAAACTCCTTTATCGAGTAGAGGGACAACACCTGTCTTCCTGACCACAATGCATAATTGATGATTCAGGTTTAGGCATGCCAGAGACACTGGCTTGTTTTCTGACCAATAGGGTTGGGTAACGACCGAGTAACGTCTCTACCTTCAAGAGCCGATTAAAGTTAAATTAATCAATGGCAAATTTCAGAATCTGAAAGTGCATACAGGTGAGTCAGCATCTTAGAGTATAGAGAGAAAGTGAGAGAGACCGAGACCCCTTTACCCTATCAGTGTGTATCAGTGTTACACTTTTCAATTCTGATCCAGACAACACTCGCTGTTACATCTGTAAATGTTACAATGCAAAGCTGGCCAGGACAACACGTCTAAACCCTTGCCAAACACTAGAAATAAAGCCAAAAGACTGTACCGTGTGTGTACTGGCAGCAGCCATTGCTAACTTTAGCATTATCTGTAGCCAGCGCTGCATTTAAACATGGAGAATCGAACCGTCTTGAAAAAAGAAACTTTAAGTGAGGTATCAACACCTTCATTAACGTCGCCACGTTATTAATTAGCCTGTTGGATAAGTCGTTGTTGGAGATACACAGAGAACAGTGTCGGAACAGTGTCAGAACAACACAGACCACCTCCATTACACCTTCATTGCATTTATACAGTAAGGCAGGGGCGGCACAAGGGCACAATAGCCCCACATTCAACAGACTGTGTAAAAGGGGCTACTGTTGGATGATGTTAGCTGAGCAATTTTACTAAGTTTGTGGGGTTTTTAGTACGTCTGAAACCTGAGTGTGAAACCAATACTACCTAAACTGCACACTATTTCTGAGTAAATATAACAGTTTTCAATCACTGTGGAAGTGACAACATCATAACAGCCAGGTGTTTCTTCTTTGGATTAGACACACCAGACACGACAATGGCATATCGCTGCCCTCTATTGTTTTTTTTTACCCATGATCCTTTAGTCCGTCATTTGAATTTTTTTATTTAGTCCAATAAAAATGTGCTGATATTCCATCAGTTTCTTCATTTCACCGCAGTAACACAGATTGAGTAAAGTGTGCAGAGTAAAAACTGTTCCTCCAGCCCCCCCCCCAGCTCTTTGAATAACTTTCTTCTTTGAAGCAATGTATTGCAACATGTTTGGTGACTTTTCTTTTTTTTAACCCTGGGTACCTTTGGGTACTGAATTCCAAGTGATGTGACCAACCGTCTGAAAAAAATGTAAAGTGAATGGAAGAAAATGCACCTGTCAGAGAGAAGGACAGGCATCATAATGTTTAGATGGTCTCTCCATACATATAATATAATATATAACATGATATAATAGTTTACTAAAAATATTAAATCAAAAGAGTGTGGAAGGAGGGAATTTCAGATGCTGTTGGACTATTTGACAGCCACTGTTTTTACTCACCCATTGATTCTCTGTCCAGGCCTGTCCTTCCAGTATGCAGTCTTTGCTAATATGCAGATTTTTCCATATCAAGATCAGGAAAAGTTTTTAAAATCAAACCTTTTCTTTTATTTTGTTGCTCATCTTCACAAGTTATTGTTAAATGTGAAGCTATACTTCACAGAGGTCTTTACCCACTTCAAAATAGCAGTAGCATTATGGTTTATACTGGAAATAGTGTTATTGATGAGAAATGCTATGCTATGCAAGATCTGGCATGTTAAATATTCATTACTAATTTATTACATGAGAAGGGTTCAAATTTACAGTCATCCATCCTTTTCTTCGCACTAGAAATCCAAACCAGCAGGTTGTCATTTGCATTTAATGTGAAGCATGTCAGCGATCTTTAACTACAACTAAGCACTTTTAAAGATAATGACAATATATCAGTGAAACCCTTTAACACTAAGAGTCCCAAACTTTATAGATCGTTTGTGAATTTCTGTGAAGTATTACTGAAATGTATCTTCAAGTAACAGCTCATTCATTGGCTAATCTGACATTCGGTTATTGGATAACATCTATTCATTGGTTCCCAACCAAGAATATCAGGGTTGCCAGTAAGTGAGCTGTGAGTGGGAACCCTGACAAGAGAAATATGCATGGAACTATTTCCAGTATAGACAGACAGCTAGATATATTATTTTATTTATTTATTTTATTTTATTGTATATTTAGCAAGTTATAGCTAAGAGCTAATTTTCATCCGTAGTAAGTAGCTAAATACATAAAAATGTCATACACACACACATATATATACATACATACATACATACATACATACAAACACACACAAATGTACATAAGCACATACATGCATACATACACACATACATGCATGCATAGATAAACACATACATACATAAATAAACACATACTGTACATACATACATAAACACATGCATAAATAAACACATGCATACATAAATAAACACATACATACATACATACATAAACACATACATACATACATAAACACATGCATAAATAAACACATGCATACATAAATAAACACATACATACATACATACATACATACATACATACATACATACATACATAAATAAACACATACATACATACATACAAACACATACATACATATATAAATAAACACATACATACATATATAAATAAACACATACATACATTCACACACACACACACACACACAAACACACATACATTCACATGCAGGTACATACAGTAGACAGATATATGGATACAGATACTTTCTAACAGTTAAGATGTCATAAAAGTAGCAGCATTAAAGATTAAGGATTACTCTACATTTTATATCCTCATCTCATTGCCAGTTGCCTCTATGCCAAAATCAATACTCCATTAACCTCCATGGGAGATGATGCTTATATCATTAGCTTGTGTGTGCAGTATGTGTTATGATGATGATGATGATGATGATGATGTCTGGATTAATAAAATATTTAGGCTGTGTGTACAGTTGTGTGTGCCGTGACTGAATTTGTTCTTTGGGCAGAGGAGCACTTATCCTTTTTAATGAATTGATTACCTGTATGATAAGAAATAAAACATGTCTGCTGCCCTTCTGTCCTTGTATCATATGTATGTATTTTTCTGTACTTCATATTCATCCGAAGCTCTGTTACTCCTTTGTCCCCAATTAAAAATCATCTATCTTAATCTGATGAGTTTAAATTTTCATTCGTAGCACGAATTAAAACATGAAATTAAAGTGACTTTCAACTGAGAAATACGGTGTATTTATACATGTGTTATTTATTTATTCCATTCTGTACAGGCATTTGTACATTAAAATCCAAAAGAAACTTCTCATTAACTTAAAAGGTGACTAGTTTCCATCCCCTATTTGCTTTACTATCCTCAGCTCCTCCATGGTCACAATCCTCCTTTCTCCTCCTAACCAACCAGTTTATTAGACTCATCTGAAAATTGAAATATAATTTATGTATCCAGAATGTGTACAGGACAAATGTGAGTTTAGTCAAGTTCGTACCTGACGTTCACTTACTGGACAAGTAAATGAGGTATTAATATCACTAGCAATGCTGTGATTACTAACGGAGGATCTTAACACTGGACCCGCAGGTAGTAATGACAAGCAGCTAATTAACGTGACTTCTTATGAATGTAGCTAACATCACATAGCAGCAGTTGGGGAAACAACACACGACTTTTCTTGGGCTTGAGAAGCTGCAGTATTTATTAAGTTACACATATTGACAATTTACTGATAACCATCTTTTCCGCAGCTTGTAACGCCCTGCCTTATTCCCTAAAGGAGCTACGCTGCTCTAACGTTACCGTTTGGCATCCTTCGAAGAGCGAGGAGAGGGTCTGGGAGGATTCGATGCACTAGTTGATGAATGTGTAGAGAAGGAGAGGGAGAGGATGAAAGAGGAGATCAGTGCATCATGAGAAGTTCCCCAGTCTACACCTACAGTATAATAGTGAAACTAGGGACGAGCCTAAACCAGCCTTGATAATAAGCCTTATCTAAAAAAGAGAGTCTTAAGCCCACTCTTAAACATAATGTTTACAGCAGCTGGTATTCCCAGGTACCTCCAATCCAAGTACTAACCACATCCTACCCTGCTTGGCTTCGAAGATCGGATGAGATTGGGCATTTTCAGGCTGGTATGCCCGTAGTGGTGCTACATGTGTCAGTGTTAACCTGGTACCCAGAGGTTGAATCACACAGCAGAGAGAGCTCTGTCATGACATACATCACGGTTTCATTTTTTTGTCTGAGTACCGATGTATGCAAAGATCACAAGTTCTCCTTGATCCCATCTATGGTGCATGGTACATGCATTCAAACTTCTGCACCTCCCTCATGCTAACATTTTTAGCATAGAGACTGCAGTGAAGATTTCATCTTAAAAATGGGAGTAAATAACTTCTTTTTTTTATCCGTTTGGGATTTGAGGGCTTCTGGAGACTTGGATTATCTGCATTTTGCATATCTGCATTTATCTGCGTTTGTTTTCATTTTTTTTATATTCACTTTCAATTTATATATATTTAAAACAAGCAAGCATCTTCAGATGTTTAGGAGAATGCTGCATTGCCATTATGCTGTGAAGTTTCAGAATGTGTATGGACTAAGACACTTCATCTGACTTTCCATCAGCATGGGGGTGAGTAGATAAGGACTGAATTTTCATTGTTGGCTGAGCTGTTCTTTTAACTTAGAAAAGGTTGAGAAACCCTGTTTCAAAGGGACACATGACGTAATTGGCTGATTATTAACCACTAACACTGTGGATTTGTTGAAAAAGGAGTGTGACATTTCTCAAGTCAGCAGCGTACTAAAGAACTTGACTGCACATTTCCTAACAGCAACCACTCTCAGTTGACAGTCAACCAATTCAAAGGGAAATGCCCTTCAGAGGCTCGAGGCCTAGATGCTTTTCCATAACTATATCTAAAATCTGTTTTATTTAAAAACTTGATTTGTATTTAAATATCCATTTATATAATTCTAATGACTTCTGAATTTAAATTTCAGACTGACTTAATAGAAACATTCAACTAAATTTGTAAGCTCAGTATCGCATGTGACCGCAGTAGATTTTTGATATTTGATTCCTCCACACCAACCTGGCTCTGCTGAAACCACAGTAGAAACCAGATTTTTTTTTCTTCAGAAAAAAAACAGTGGAGTCGCAGTGTGCAGTCTCCATTAAAAGCATATGTTCAAGAAATCTACTGTAAAGCATGAACCAAGTGTTAGGCCCATTAAACTCTACAAAAAGGCTTATAACCCAGGTGTATGGCACACACGAGCTTTCTGCTTCCTTTGCAAGCACATACCTCATCTTCCTTGGGGCCTGGGTGGAGGTTATAAAGTAGAATAGTACTGGTGAAGACTACTGCACAAAGAGGAAGCAAAGCTGCAGTGAACAGTTACAGCGTCATGTCGATGCAGATTTTGGATGCACAAACTGCTACCTTAAAATGCCATGAACTTCCCTGTGTTTCTTGCTGCATTGTTCTGCTCATATAGATGACATCATGCAATAATGGCAAAACATACTGTATGTGCGCTGTACTTGTGAAATGCTTTGTATTTTCCTGTTATGTCTTTTTTTACTCACCGCTAAAAAGAGGTGATATTCTTTCATTTTTGAGGAAAGACATGCAGTCGTATTGCTTGCAGGGTGTGTAAGGGGGGGCTGATTGATCACCCCATCTACCTTAAGAATAATTGGCTTGCTGCCCAGTGAGAAGTGGGACCGTAGTAACTGAGGAGTATATTTCTAAATGAGTGTTGATTTCTTTTATATGTGGCCTACTTTTCAGAGGTACATTTTTTTTAAAGATGTATTTAAGATTTAATTTATCTTTGTGTCGTCACACTGTGCTGTGATTGGTAGGACTTTTTTTTTAATCTTTTCTAAAATGACTTTGAACAAAAGCATCAGCTGAATGAATGACAAGTAAAAAGCATACAATCACAGGAATCTAATAAACTGTAATACACTGTAAAATTGGTATTTAAAGTCAAAGACAACTGGTAAATGTATGCTTTTCTGGCATGTGTGTGCGTGCACACTTGCTTCATGCCATCTCTGCATAAGTCAATGCCCAATCTGGGCCACACCAGTCAAACCCTGATGCTTGTCAGATAAATAGTTGGTCCAGGGAACCCTGCAACCATCAAGCCTTTTTACCAAACACAGTCTGCCTTAGCGTGGATGGATGTGTGTATGGATGCTGATGCCATTATCTAATGTCTCTTGTGCAGTAAAGTCAGTCAAACTGACCTCATGTTGTCCTGTGGAACGCCTTGTTGGAAAACAGGAAAAGGAGACTTTCTATTGTTCTATAAAATGTGAGTGGCTCTTCTTCATGTTGTGTGTCTTCATACATGTATGTGCAGGATAACACGGAGAAAGGCTGCACGTGTGTGAAGTTGTAGAATCAGAGTCAAGTTCCTCAGTCTCCTGTTACAGAGTATCACTAGAAACAAACTGTGTGTGTGTGTGTCTGTGTTCGTCTTGGCGTTTAAGAAAATATTGCTAAATTTCATTATTACAATATTTTGTTTTGTGAGTATCAAATCTTAAAAACACTATATTGATTTTAATCATTTACACCACAGGTGAGTAGCAGATGTTTATTTTGTCATTTACAGGGACTGTGATAAAGCCATATGCAACTCACTGCTCTTACTGCATTACAAAAAACTTTTTTAACTCACATTTTATGCACCTGATGGTGCTATGACTATGATGTTATTTCTTATCATTTATAAAAACAAGAGTTTGTGCACTGTGCACTGACTGCATTCTATACTGCTTTGGTGTATTATAGGTTTATTCAATTGTTTTTAGTGTTATTCTTTTAGGATTAATTAAAATTACACCTAATTTACACCTGCACTAGATGTATGCATTTATAATGAATTTATAATACATTATAAATTATAATTTATCATAGTTATACTGAAATTATTTAAAAGCAGTTATTTAATGTACCACATTTAACATGAGTTTACTTATTCAGCTGTAACATTTTTTCTATAGTGTAAAAAAATATAATATTATTTATTTTTAAATAATCTCAAGTGGGTAATAAAGAGAATAAAAAATAATTGAGATAATAAAAAAATAATGTTAAATAATGTTAATAATAAATAATAAAAATGTTAATGTTAATGTTATAAATAATGTTTAGGTATTTTCATTTCACTACTTGCACACACACGCACACAGATATACAGCAGCAAGCACTGCCGACTCAACACACACACACATACACACACACCCTATACAAAACACATCACACATTATTATTTAGATTAATAATATTAAACGAAATATAACAATATATTCTGGTATATTTAGATTAATTACTAATTGATTTAAATTAAATTGTGAAAATTACAATTAAAAAAGAGGTTATCCACAATAATGTGACAGAAACACACTCAGAGGTCCTTAGTATCTATCTATACACAAATACACATGTATTTGTGTATAGATAGATACCAATCGACTATAGATAGAAAAATAACCCCGCCCCCGGATACCTTTGGTTTTTACAGCTGCCTCAAAACTTAAGTGCACACACACACACACACACACACACACACACACACACACACACACAGATAAAAATGTGAAGTGTGTGTGAGGGAGACAGAAAGAGAGAGATCATGTGTGAGCGGATGAGAGGTGTAGTTTCTGTGCTATGAATAAGATAAGAGCGAAAGAATGCAGGGGGAGAGAGAGGGAGGGAGAAAAAAGAGAGAGAAGAGAGGGTGTACCCCCCTCTCCTCCTCACTCTACACATCTACGCCTCTAGCCTCCAAATGCAGAAACCAGGGATCCAGCCCCTCCCTCCACTCCTCTCCCCCTCTCACTCTTCTCTCTCTCTCTCTCTCTCTCTCACTCACCCCCTCTGTGTCAGCCAATCCCATTCTCTCCCCTGCTCCCTTCTGTCCTCATGGCTCCGCCTCGCTCCCCTCTCAACCAGCGAGACAGCTTCAACCGTACAGAGGCAAGGAGGGAGAGAGAGAGGGAGCAGTGGAAGTGGCTGGAAACGAAGAGGAGAGGACGCGCGCGAACACACGCGCACACACACGCCGAGGCAGGCAGCGTCAGCCAGAGGGGGAAGGAGTTGAACTCCGAAATACAACCAACAAAAAACAACAACAACAAAAAACAATCGGCGTTCTGTTGAAGTGACAGAGAAAAAGAAGGGAGAGAGAGCGGAGCTCCAGCTCTTCTTCATGGTCCATCTCTCTCACTGGAGCGCAGAGGCTGGATGAAAAGTGCGAGAAAAGACTGAGGCAGAGAAAAGAGGCGAGAACAAACCGCAGACAACGGGACTGGTGTTTTTTTTTTAAAAATATTTTTCCAAAGAGGACAGAAGACCGGACAGAGAGACGGAGGTGTATTATTTTTAAGTTGCGCATCGGGGAGAATCACGGTGTGCATGCCTGCCTAAAGGATCTGTGTTTGGGGGCATTAACCCTTGAAGCCGGGTGAAACTGGAGTTCTCCCACAGACAAGGTAGACGACCGGATTTCTTCTTCGCTTCTCTGACTGTAATGTTTAGCGGTGGGTTGTGCGTGTGTGTGCGCGCGTGTTTGACTGTGTCGGTGCGTGTCGGTGTGCGTCTGCATACCATGGGCTCGGACTTGAATTGAGGGAATTCACTGGCTGAATGTAAACTCATTGACAGAAACAACACAGTCAATGTGTGTGTGTGTGTGTGTGTGTGTGTGTGTGTGTAGGTGTGTGTGTGTGTTCATATAGTGGACCCTAATAGTTTGATTTGGTGAGAAAGTGGAAACAAAGAGGGACAATGAGAGGAAGGAGAGAACAAAAGCCAGTGCGTATTTATCTGTCTGTTTTACCTTCTTACATTTTTTTCTCTTTCCTCATTGTTACCTTTTGTTGTTTCTTTTCTCATATTTTCCTCATCTTCACATCTTCATCTTTTTGTGCTCCCTCTTGTGACCCCTCTCTCCAATTTCCTCACTATTTTATGTGTGGTCACGCATTGTGCACTGAAGACTGTACGAGTAAATTAAAGCTAGGTCAGTCAGTCATTCCATTTTTTCTTCTTCTTCTTCATGTTAAACTAATCTCTCCCTTGCCAACACAACCTGCCATGCAGTCCATCAGCTGTAGGCTGTACATTTAAGTCACCGTCCTCTTCTGAGTAACTAGACAATCCTACCAATCAATTCTCACAAACGCACACATGAAGACGCAAACATATATAAATATTTCAGTGGTTAATCATACTGTGAACATTAGCTCCAAGGTCTGGTTTTGATTTTGAGGCCATTATGAAGGGGCTACATTCAAACAGAATAGAGATGGGTAATATTACCTTAATTAGGGTACCGATCAATGTGGAACACATAATGAGAAACAGTCATAGTTTTTCCTTCACACACACACACACACACTAACACACACACACACACACACACATATATATATATATATATATATATATATATATATATATATATATATATATATAACCTTCCCTTTCACTTGAATGGAGGTTATGTTTTCACTCTTCCATTTAAAAGTAATATTCCAATTGTGACAAAAATGAAAATTCTGCTTAAGGAACCTCTTATGGTCTGTAACTTTGTACAGTTTGAGGGAGATCCACATCAGATTATGACCGTGGCCAGCCGAAATATATTCTCCGACACAGTTAATGTTATAAATTGGCAGAAACTTTGTTTATTGAGACAGAGAACGGAATTATATTTTCAGTTTTTACTGTAATTTGGCTTTCAAGCAATAACTGGAGAACTGGTGTGCCTTGGCAGAGGTATGCGCTCGACTGAGTGCCCCTTTATTTGCGTTGTGATTTGAAAGGCATTTGATGTGTGCGTGCGCGTGTGTGTGTGTGTGTGTGTGTGTGTGTGTGGTGAGCTGAAGGTTATGGTGGTAGGACTGTGTGCTGCTGCTCAGACACAGAAAGAGAAGACGGGCTTTAGCTTTTTGCCTAATCGCTTCCAGACACAGAGATTTTCATTCCATTGCTGTGTGTGCCTGTGTGTGCCTGTGTGTGTGTGTGTGTGTGTGTGTGTGTGTGTGTGTGTGTGTGTGTGTGTGTGTGTGGGTCTCTCTCTTTCTTTCAGTCTTCTCTCGCTGCCTCACACTGTTACTTTTTCAATTAGAAACATAAATTTAGAGGTACTCCTACAAACGTGTGTGTGAGCACCAGCGCAAAAGAGGAAGTAGGTGATGGATTAAAGGAATTAAACCGTCACTGTGAGAGGAAACATGGCTTAAATATGACTTTGGATGGACAAATTGTACAGAAAGGAGGCCAGAGAGAGTGGCAGAGCAATGGATATGTGTAACAAATTAAGATACCGGTGGGCCTATTAGGAATGATAAGACATCAGAAAGAAAATGAAGGAGCTATAAAATTATACCTTTTTTTTTAATTTATAGATGATTCTGCACAAAATAGCAAATGGTATCTCTGCAGACATCTTTGCTTCTATTTCTATTTCCAATTTTATTCAAGCAGAAATCAAAAGGTGGGTGCAAAGAAGATGTTTTACAGTAGAAGGAGAAAGGATCGTTTCAGAGTGTTACATTGAATGCATCATAACAGATGCTGTGTGTTTGCGGAGTATTTAATAAGGATTATGATTTGCAATTATGTAATGTTCCATTTAGAATAATTGCAAGAAAATGAAAGAGCCTGGCTTAAATTACTTTTCGTCAAGCGTTGCTTGTGCATGTGACTCACATTTCAATTTAATTTGGATTCTATTTACTGGACACGTGGTCTTCAAGGTGATTTTTACACGTATTTGGGCTCTTTTCTGCTCCTCTGGAATGTTTCAGCAGATTAGCAGCACTGTGAGTTTCAGACCAACCACTGTGACAGACAATGCAGTCAGCCAACCAGCACAGACAGCTGCTACATTCCACTGGTGTTTACAAGAATGGGGAAAAAAATAAGACAAATGATAAAATATATTCCAATAAATTCCGTTATTAAATGTAATGAGTATGGATCACTGTGCTGTCCTTACTTTGGTGCTTATACGACATGAGTCCTCATTTGCTCATAATAGAATGTGTATGAGCAAATAGTTATTATAGTCACAGCATGATGGATGAAGCAATTTGAAGGAATCTGATTCCAAAAGAAGCAGGATACATTGTAAACTGTAAATAAAGCAGAATGCAATCATTTGCAATCTCTTTTTCGGATATCTTCAATTGAAAGAAAAATAAAATATATTAAATGTCGTACCTCATCAATGTTATTGGTTTTTGTGAAAATATCCTTCTGAATATGAAGCCAGCAACACATTATGAATAATTTTGCAGAGGGTCAACAAAAGAGTGTGAAAGTTGTGGACTGATTTAAAAACACCTGTTGGGAAACAAGTTCATTGGTAACAGTTGATTGGGCATCCTGGAAAGGCTCATTTGTTCAAAAGCAAGGATGTGAAGAGTGCAAAATTTGTGCAAAATTTTCTGGGTAAAACACACCAACATTTGTGAATACACAATTGCAAATAACTTAGGATTTTTAGCATCTACAGTCCACAATATTATCAAAAGATTCAGAGAAGCTGGAGGAATCTGTCTGTAAGGGGTAAGGCTGAAAACCAACAATGTTGGTGACCCCTGATCTGTCAGTCAGCACTGCATTAAAAACAATATGTTTCTAGGGATATTACTCCTAAGGACATCACTACCTGGACTCGGGAACACTTCAACAAAATCAAACGCTTACTAAGTGATGTTAAACCCAAAGGTGATCCAACTTTTTTGGAATGTTTTGCAGGCATCAAATTGAGAATGAGATTTAGTCTTTCTACTGTACTGACTTTAGATGGAAAATGATTTCCAAATAGTTTCATTTAGTTTTTATTTACACAGTGTCCCAACTTTTTTGTAGCATTTCTTGCTACTAATGACAACTAAATTCCGTTTTCTCATTGTACCGTGAAATGGTGGTGTGGATGGGTTTGGTGGTACGGATGGGTTTGGTGGTACGGATGGGTATGGTGGTACGGATGGGTTTGGTGGTACGGATGGGTTTGGTGGTAGAGATGGGTTTGGTGGTACGGATGGGTATGGTGGTACGGATGGGTATGGTGGTACGGATGGGTTTGGTGGTACGGATGGGTTTGGTGGTACGGATGGGTATGGTGGTACGGATGGGTTTGGTGGTACGGATGGGTTTGGTGGTACGGATGGGTTTGGTGGTACGGATGGGTTTGGTGGTACGGATGGGTTTGGTGGTACGGATGGGTTTGGTGGTACGGATGGGTTTGGTGGTACGGATGGGTTTGGTGGTATGGATGGGTATGGTGGTATGGATGGGTTTGGTGGTATGGATGGGTTTGATGGTATGGATTTGATTGACTAAACTGAACAGCTTGCTTTGAATTGGCAGGGGGTTTGCTCACGGGGCTTCAAAATACTGAGGTAGCAAAACTTATCATGCACTAAGTGTTGAAACATTTCACTGCTGGCATCAATTAAAGCCAGTTTTATTTATATGGCTCAGAAACACAAATCACAATTTGCTCAAGGGGCTTTACAATCTGTACACCGTACGGAGGACTTCTCCCAAAACAAAGAATTTCACCAAAACGACATGATGTAGATCCATGATAATTACAAGTGCATCAAACAGTCTTTTTCCTTTTTTAATGACAACTAAGAGCTAATTGTTCATGACTAAATCAGCTGTTATTGTTATGTCGCTTTAACTGAGCACATTGCACCCATTTAATATTTTCTAAAATGTGGTTTGACGTCAGGCAACAGCGTCTGTATCAGTTCAAGGATCCACCCTCTGGAAGGAAGAAGTACAGCAACAAAGATATTTGAGAAATTTAAAGCCATGATAAATGATCAATTTCTTCAACATTCGTATCAAATTTGAAATAAAATATCTAACTACTAGTGAACAGTTTGAATGTATTCACCAGGCCCAACTGTTCATGATCACTTATGACATGTGTAAAAATATCAATGGTATGTTTCCCTCTATGCATGTAAAATGATTAATTATGGGATTTGTTTGTGGAAAACTGCACAGTGAAAGCATGTTCATTTCACCCTGAAGGTGGGATGTTGTGGTCACATGTTTCAGATGCGCTCTGAAACATCCCGTATATGTATATATATATTCTCATATATATATCTCTTTGTGGGTTATATTAGATTTTAACTTCTGCATAGGAGTCAAGTGAAAAGTTATAACATTTTCCAATAGAAAAGGTCTAGACCATATACTCTTTATTTTACAGACTCAAGAATACTGTCTTTTAACAGGCAGAAACCATGGAGCAAGCCCAGAGAGAGAGAGAGAGAGAGACACTGCGCTGTAACATCTTTTATTATCTGTATTGTATTTACTGTCATTTTCATTTTGTTGTAAGTATTTATATTGCTTATTTTATCTGGCTTTGGCACTGTAAACATCTGTTTCCCATGCGGATAAAGCTTTGTGAATTGAATTGAATTGAATTGAATTAAGAGAGAGAGAGAGAGAGAGAGAGGGAGATTTACAGCAACAACAATAATAACATTAATAGAAATATTGCAATATAACTCCCACTAAAATGTTATCTAATCACATTACTAATAATAATAATCATTCATCCATCCATGTTCTTCTGAT
Source organism: Chaunax sp. Z400 (assembly GCA_037577475.1). Taxonomy (NCBI): domain Eukaryota; kingdom Metazoa; phylum Chordata; class Actinopteri; order Lophiiformes; family Chaunacidae; genus Chaunax; species Chaunax sp. Z400. The sequence goes on along the minus strand of CM075191.1, from coordinate 16,277,425 downwards.
TATCTGGGGACGGGTCATGGTGACTAATCAGGGTATCCCAAGGCATTCCCTGGCTACATGACATATGTAATAATACCCCAAATAGTAGTATCTGTAATAATTGCTACTATGACTATGTCTAAGTATAATGAGAAGAATAATCATAATGATAATAAGCCTTAGCCTCTTAGTCCTCACCTGGTTGGTTGATTGGTTAGTTAGTTAGTATAGGATTAGGCAAAAAACTACTTCATGAAGTTCGACAAAACTTGGGACCAGGAAAGAATCCATTAAATGTTGGTGCAAATCAGAATAAAGGGGTGGATCCGGGTTTTTTTCCCCCCACTTTTTTTGACATGGCAACGGATTTTTCAACATTTTCTCTACTGTTTTGCAAATCTACTAAATGAATTTCCTCTACACTTAAATTTGGGGTCGGGCACAGATCAGGAGGAACCCCTTAAGTTTTGGGGCACACTGTGAGATAAGGCGTATTGAAAATTTAAAGTTAAATATTAAGAAATGTTCATAAATCAAATTGTACTGCTACTTTTTGTATGGATACTTTTCCATGGAAATAATTCTGTTTTATGTATTTCATGTTGATACATGTTCAACAGTATTATAGTTGTTTGTTAAAGACATTGATGAGATGTCTCTGATGAACATTCATTAGAAGCTTTTGTTGTTGCTTGGTCTGGAAACCCTTTCCTGATTGCTCCGATTTTAATGATGCTGTTGGCTGAGGTATGAGCTCTCTGAGTGCTGTCTAGTAATAGATGTATTTGCGGATTATAGGGGGACGTGCGTGTCTGTGTGTGTGTGTGTGTGTGTGTGTGTGTGTGTGTGTGTGTGTGTGTGTGTGTGTGTGTGTGTGTGTGTGTGTGTGGTGTGTGGTGTGTGTGTGTGTGTGTGTGAAGAACTGACTGCTGGGGCAGACAATGCGACCAGCCAACCATTATATGACCTGCTAGATCCCACCAATTCTGCAGTTGGCGGAACACACACTCACACACACACACACACTCACACACACACACACACACACACACATACACACATTCATGTTGCTGCATGGATATGGTGGAAACATCCACATGAGCGACCATGCATGGGCTGCACTCACGCACACACTGACACAGCCAGTGTTGTGTTTCTGATCCAGGTTTGAGAAACAAGGTGCCAGTGTTTTTCACATGTGTGTGTGTGAGAGAGAGAGAGAGAGAGAGAGAGAGAGAGTGTGTGAAGACATTTCTCGAGAGTTTAATCCTACTTTGAAGGAACTTGACTCTTCTTTCTCCTCAATTTCTCTTTCCTGCACTTTTCTTTCGTTTATCTCTTCCCCCCCCATATATATTATCTTGCTGTATATCTCTGTTGCTCTCTCTCTCTCCACAAATAGAACACGATCTCCTAGCAACAAGGCCTTTGAGAATGATGTGTGAGATAGACTGGGTGTCTGTGATGTAGGGGCTTGTGTGTGTGTGTGTGTGTGTGTGTGTGTGTGTGTGTGTGTGTGTGTGTGTGTGTGTGTGTGTGTGTGTGTGTGTGTATTTATGTATCAAAACTAGAAAATGATGAAAGTCATCAGAGGAAGGACATAACTTTGAAACAGGAATTAAGGAATGATGCGAGTGAGTGAGCGAGGCTTGGCCTTGTAAGAGTGTGTGTGTGTGTGAGAGAGAGAGAGAGAGAGAGAGAGGGAGAGAGTGTGTAGTTAACTTCCTGATGGACTGCATTACTGTAGATGTGGCCATCACTCAGAAAAATAAAAGCTTCATTTCAAAATTCCCCTGGACCTCTGGACCAGTACATGTGCGCACGCACACACACACACACACACACACACACACACACACAGGCAAGGATTTACAATAATTTGCACGTGACACAAAGTGTAAAAGTTGTGCTCATTTATATTATTTTGACCATATTTTTTCCTTTTTTTAAATTATTTTTCCATTTAATAGAACGCCATTTATAGTGCATTCATCATAATAGCATAGCAGTAATGTTGATGTTTTCTGGGGTGTACGTGTGCCAGTGTGCTGAAGGTAGAGCGTTCACCTGTATCTTGTGTGCATATTGTACTCTCTGTCTACGCTCATGTACTGTACGTACAGTATGTGTGTGTTAACTGGTCGCTCCCAGCACCTTCCCCTCTCATCATTAATTCAAAAGGAGAATCTGTGAAGAAAAAAAAACATTGTGCTTTGCATTTCATTACACCTTAACGGTGTTATGAACCATATTCTGGACCATAAAACAGCCATATCATCCAAAGGAGTAAGCAATCACAGCCACTATCTAACACTGTGAAGAGAAATATTCATACTCCCTGTGCTAGAGAGACAAGTAGGTATGTAAGTATGTATATTTTGTCCAAAACATACACACTTACTATCATTTGACATAATATCTGTCTGTGCAGAAATATTAGTTGCAAGTAGAGGCTGACTGATGGTGGATTTTCAAAGGTCAAGAGCTGATTAATGGTCCGATGTCACTGAGTCACAAGAATAAAGCCCTAAATAAAGAAATCTGGATCAATCACTGTCAAACTCAATCTAACAAATACCTAATATATAAATCTGGACGTGAACATCAAACTCATATAAATAAAAAAAAATAGAACTGATGTTATTCAGTGATTCTGGTTGACCGTTAGTGGATTACATTGCAGGGGAATATGATGTGGCATCTATTTAAAATATAGGTCAAACATAGTGCTGGTCTTTGCACTTTGCTTTGTTTCGATCTCCTCTAACTAATCTTGTCTCTGATTGAAATATTGTTATGTTACTGTGAGACATGCTGAAGTTCATTTAAATCGAATGTCATATTCTCTAAAGCTACCCTGTAAACAAAGCTCAGTGGATGTTGGCAGTGCTTCACAATGTCTCAAAAAGCATCTCCACACTGATTTTTTTTATTTACATGTACATTGTATAGGTATGGAAACATGTTTCATGTAGTTTGCCACTGAATTGAAGAATATATTTGCCCTCTATGGACAACTTGTGACTTAAATAAATGCCGAACAAGTTGAGTTTCTCTTCAGACTTTTTCTCCGTTAAATCACAACACTTGTGCTGCCTGAGTCACCAGAACTTCTGACCTCCCTCTTTTTTTCCCACATGGAGTCCTGTAATTCTTTCACTCATTTCCACTAGAACAACATGACTGACTATCAGTGAAGGAGATAAAAAAAAAAAAAAAGGCAGATTTTTTGCGGTGAGCCGGAGCTTCAGACTAGTTTACACAAGGCTGAGAGGGGGAAAAGAGAGGGAGCAGTCTGAGTGATATGGTGCTGGCTGACTAAGTGTGTCTTATCAGAGACTGAATCCAGATGGTTTGCAAACACTCTTCCACTCAATCTCTCTCTCTCTGTTTGTTATCCCCCCTCTGTTCCCTCCTCCCCCTCTCTCTGTAGCCCCTTTTAAACGGCCCGTTCAAGGTGAGAATGTTGTGTCATTATTCTGCCTCACCGTTCTGTATCAAAGGCTAAAACACTGGGGCCATTGTTGTTGTTCTGCCTTTAAGTTGAATCAATAAGTCTGCCACAAAGTTGAATCTGTGTCTGCCTGAAAAGGAGCAGACAGCAGGATGGACACACCCTGTTGTGTTACACATCATGTCTCTTTTGCTTCAAGAATGCTGCCATGCTGTCTAATCCCACAATGGTAGCGAGTCTGCAGCAGTATCTCAGTATTCCTTCGCAAAAAAAAAGAAAAAAGGGTTTCCGTCACTCTCGCTTCATCCATAATCCACCTCTCGTCTCCCTTAATTAATTCACTTCTCTAATCTACTTTTTCCTTGAATGGTATCCAGGATTATTTTGCATTAAGAATTCCAATGCGACCTAAGAGCTACGCTCGCTGGATTACTGTCTGCTGCAACTGCAAGGGCAGCATTATGTCATGACAGTGATTTTGTACCCATTATAAGGTGCAATAAGAGAGAAACCTGAAACCGAGCAGGCAGCACTGAACTGTGTGGGTGTCAACTGTTTTTGAAAATTAGGTGAGCTAATGTACGGTGGATCTCATAGTTCCTTAAACAGTCATCCAGTAAAAGAAGAAACCGCGTTAGCACCATGCAGGTACTGTCCCACTGTAATGACTAATGCCAGTGACTTCCTCGTACCATCAAAGTGTGTGTGGTTGTCAGTTACTCTGTGAAATGTAAACTCCAAAAAAAAAAAAAAAATGTCACCATATTTCAGGGTCTTCTGTGAAAGAGCGTGATCCTTCCAGGGGCTTTGTAATCCATCATGGGACCTCTGGAAACATGAAATCTAGAAACCTGCAGTTTATATCTTTATTCATCTAGTATTTACAGCAAAACAACTATTAGCGTCCTCTGATGAATAAGGTTGATGGCAGCCATTTTGACTCCACAGCCACCAATCATAAGATGCCTAATTGAACTGTGAGTAAAGACCTGAACCAGTTAGGTCCAAACACTTATGCATAGTCTGTTTTAGTTAAAAATGAATGATATTGTATGCATTTTAACTGTGCTATATTTTTTCTTGTGGCTTTATGTTCTTTAAATAGTGAGCGGCACCAGTACACTGGAAAAAAAAAGTGGCCACGACCCCAGAGGGTAAAACCTGTAAAGGTTGTTATTACTATCTATACAAAGAATTATAAAGCATGTAGAGTATAAAGTATCATAGTACTGAGAAATAATACTAATAAGAGTACCCAGTACACCCAGTCAAACACACACAGGACCCTTGTATTACTAGCAGGCCCCTTTTAAGGCTTATCTGGCTGCTCTGGGAATAGAAGACAGATGATGTGATGGGAAAATGAACCATGAGCACCTGGAGGTGGTGGTGTGTGTGTGTGGGGAGGCATGATTAGAGAGAGAATGTGTGTGTTTACCTGTGCTTGGCGTTGGCCTGTGCATGTGCGTGTGCGTGTGTGTGTGAATGTGTGTGTGTGTGTGTTTCCATTCCTATTGTTGTTGGACTGCCGCGACATGTTTTATCTGCTCTGCTGTTAAGAATCCTGCAGGGAGCCATACCTCCTCTTTGCTGTATGATGAAACCAAACATATCAAGCCACTGACAACTAGTCTGCTAATTTGTGTTGCTCATGTAAATATTTTGAATGAAACAGAACCACGGTGTGACAGACTTAACGTGCCACTTAACAGCTTTCGCTTTTATTAACCCAAATAAACGAATGTGAGTTTGTTTTAATTATCATTGTGATTATTATTGTTATTGTGGTGATTATGGATTCATTTATTATTAGTTATGTTTTGTGTCAGCATTAAAAGTATTATATATTTCTTTTCTTTTTTTAATTTGCCTTGATTTATTCAGGGGAGTTTTCCTGATCTCTTTTCAAACTGACACATTTGTTACAGTCAATTTAACGTCTTAAGCTGTAGAGGCGTACAAATTATTTTTTTTTCTTTACTATTTTTTAATCACACATTTCTCCAGCAGTGGCGGCTGCACGCTGTCATCTGGTTTAAAACATGTCCAGTGACATGAACAAAGCTTTATGGAGCCTAATCATTCCAACAGACCAGTGAACACACATCAGTAATACTCCTACATATTTTACAACAAATCTTTAACAATTAAAAGCAAGAATTATAGCTTTAGCATAAGTAATTAGAATATTTAAAAGAATCAGAGAGTAGAAAATATTTATCTACTATTTATTGTGGAATAATTGAATACTTGATGAACGGGTTGTCGCATTTGCATTTAGTGTTTTCATTATTTTGGTGACAGCACCAACTTGTTGCATGACTCCGTCATGTATTATTATTTATGACCATTTGGCACCACTCCAAAATACACAATGCATCATTTTTCAATTTTACTGTCACCATCACGTCTTTTCACCATTTTGACTCTCAAGTCAAGTCAATTGTCTTTGTATATAGGCAGCTCTTGTTTTAGCTTATGTACATCTGTTACCATAAATTTCCAGAACAAGCAATCCACAAATGTTTAGCAGGAAAAAGCCAAATAGTCGATTAGTCAGCTAATATACTTCACAGGCAAAAAAAAGAAAAAAGAAATTGGCATGGTCACAAAGCAGTTTATTATGTTCACCAGGGAGATGATGTTTGCATCTGCATTAGTTTGTTCTTCTGTTTGTTAGTCAGGAGGATTACACAAAAACTGCTCAACTGATTTCAACATTTGGTGGAAAGGCCCGACATTGAACTCTGAAGAACCCAATACATTTTTAGCACATCCAAATGAATGGGTGGCTTGTGAAATGAGGCAGATTGAAAGGCCTTGGCAATGCGCTCCTCTCACTGCTATTGTAGTTCATAGTAAATTAATCAAGATAATTACTCAATACATTTGGAACTGATCATAATCATTTTTTGAGCTATTATTTTCCCTCAAAGTCAGTAATTCCAGTTCAATCAGCCAAATTTAATTTGTATAGCACCTTTTTAAAAGGACGTTTAAAAAGGTTTTAAAATGATGTAGAGATTAATGCATTGCTATTAACAATAAATAAATAATGGGTTGACCAATTTTGGATTGTTAATATTGTAACAATAATGTGTTGCAGGAAAAAGCCAATTGTCTGCTCACAGGCAAAAAAAAAAGAAAAGAAGACGCTGTCAGAAAGTACTTTGTAGTTAATGGTATTTTCATCTGCAGAACATATTCTATATCCGCTACCTTGAATAAACAAAAGACAGAAGAGTCAGATCTATAAATGAAAGTAATAAAAACAATTTTCTCCATGCTTCAATACTGACATGTTTATTTGATACACTGGTGAGTATTGTTTCATTATAGATTAGTCACCAAGTCATGGAGTCACCATATTTGACTTCATCAAAGCAGAGAAATCACTCCAAACCAAGGGAAGTGGTATCAGAGAGGGATGAAATGAGCTTTTAATGTCTTTAAAAATAAATTCATCTCTTGAAGTAAACAAAAAGACATAAAGCTGCAGAGCTCCAATAATTGGAGCACTGTGTGAGTTCAAACCCTGTTCCAAAGTGTTCCAAATGGTAATTAGAAATTTTCTATATATATATCCCCTAAACAAGCAGGTGATATCCACTGGTTTGATCCCCGGCAAACCACCAGGAAAGTGTCTGTTAGCAAGACACTGAACCTCAATCTGCTCCCAATGTCTGTTCCATAAGCCACCTTAAGACAGGCATTGAAAACGAATTCCCTTCTCGGTGACCCCTCGGTGCTTTCAAACTGGACCAGTCCAAGGTGTCAAACGCCACCTCGATGTGTGTTGTTCACAGCGTATGCCAGCGCTCCGCAACGTTAAGAGACTTGACGTACGACGCAAAAGCGGACATAAAAGCTGATTTATTTCATTATCTCCCCAGTTCAGCGGTAATTTTCTGTGCTTGTTCCTCAAATAATGGACTTCCTGTTGCCACCGCATAGTTAAATCCCCCAGGGTAGGTCGCACACCTGAACCTATTACTACAACGTCACACTCGTTCAGCAACGCCAGGACACTTCACTCATACAGACGCCTGTTTCCATGCTGTTACTACCTCCGGAGGAGTCGCAGAGACGGAGCAAACTGACACCCCATTACACATTCATTGCGTTCAAACAGGCGTCAGGGCGGAATAAAGGCGAAATGATAATGAAATAAAAAACACAGAATGCCACCACTATATGAATATGTGTGTTTGTGTGAATGGGTGAATGCTGACTTGTGTTGTGAGTGGTCTGTCAGACTAGAAAGAAACTAAATAAGTACAGTCCATTTACCATATACAAGAATAAAGTTAAACACACACACACACACACACACACACACACACACACACAACATGTCCTGTCATGTTCTGTCAGTAGCGTGGCAAGATCCCAGCAGACCATGGGTCAACTTAAAGTGTGTGTATGTGTGTTTGTGTTTGTGTGTGTGTGTGTATGACCTGATTTGTGTGTTTTTTTTTATGCCCTCAACAAAAAGTTAGCATATCTTGCTAAGTACTCATTCTAGCTTTCTATTTCACAGTTTGAATGCATATGTCATCTTCACATGACTTGTTTTTTTTAGGCGTTTCACCTTAAAACAGATTGCGACGGTGATAACACACACACAGTTTGTGAGTGCGTGTTTGTCTGTGCATTTTCTTTGCCCTGACATGATTAAATATCGCTCTCTTGTTCCCTCCTTTTCCCCTTGTCTTTCCTCTTCCTCATTCATTTCTTCCTCCGGTACTTTTCTGTCCCGGTTTTCCCTGATCCTCTGCTTGGATCAAGAACTGTTATGTCTGATAACCTGAGGAAATGTACACATGTACAGAGGGAGAGGAGAGAGGGATTTAGATAAATATTATTTAAAGTAGATTTATTACAACAGAGCGTGGCCGCTCTCTGCTGCTGGATTTAAAGCTTTACTGCTTCAGTAACTCTCTCAAAACAAAATTACAGCGTTGTGAGATCTTATCCATTGGATGTTTATTCGCCAGGTCTTTCTAGAATTTAGTCGAAGGTCCATGAAGTGTTGCATATGACATGTAGGTAAAGTAAATAATAATAATTGCTTTGCAGGAGATTTATCACTTGATATACTTTGCTCTCATGGATGATCATCGGCTAGCTTTTTAAAAAGAAGCTCTTTAGTCTCTTTGATGCACACATTTCTCCCACATTAAATCTATAGACTGAATGAAAACAGAAATTGTCCCAGTGAAGTTAGGAGCTTCTGTCATTCACATACTGTCAATACAATATGAAAATTAAAATACCAGAACAAATTCTCTACAGTGTGCTGTAATGTTAGAGTATGCCAGTAGGGATCTTGCAATCAATCTCACTACATCTTGAGCAGTCAAGCAGCTGGAACTAATTTACCAACATCTTGGTATTGGATTCATATTCACTAATGAATACTTAATTGTAAAATGCTCTCAAATTAAAATTAAATAGCGCATGTGTGAAATTGGCCTTTGTTACTCATGTCCTGCGTCCCCACATATGGTTCATATGAAAAGATTTAGCACACATTCCACAGGAATGAAAAATCAAACTGAGACCAAACTGGAGTTGACCTGAAATAAAGGGGCCCACCGTTGAATCACCGCTGCAGATCGGAGTTGTGGTCAAAACTTGTTCTTTGGACACCAGTCAGTACGTTGAATGATGCAGTATTGCTTCCGAATGGAAAAATGTCTCAATTTAAACATTTTTATACAGTAAGTATGAGGAAAATATGAAGTAAGTGTCCAGGCAAATTTTGCTTTATTTTAAACTCAAGGCTTTCTCAGTAGTTTCTCTAGATCTTCCCACTTTCTTAGCTGTGGGCCAGCATAAGAAGCCCACAGCTACACAACGCTGCACCAACTGGACTCTTCACTCTGCCTTGGAACACTCAGGCTGACTGTTGAGGGTTATTTCAGGATCTAGCCCTGGGCTGTATTTTGCAAAAAGTCTTGCTCTGCCATTTTAAACCACAAAGGAAACAGAACCCAACAACCCTTGCAATGCCAGTGTCTTGCTTATGGTAATGGAACTGCTAACCTTAGCTTTGCTCTTGGACAGTTGTTCCTTGACTGTTTTGGACTAGCTGATGTTACAATAAAGCATTTTAGCATCATTAGCAACCCTCTGAACACACTTACCCATCTCACACACACATACTCATCCAAGATTAGATGAGGATGAATATGAATACTTGGTACTTTAAAGACCAACCCCTGCTATTTCTTGCAAATTTCCTCGTTGTTTGACAAATGAAGGACTATCTGATCTTATCTTAGCTCACTATCTTAGCTCACTATATAACAGTTCATATGGTACAATATGGAATGCAAACTGAGCTCATGTAGCATGTCTGTATGTGACTTAAGCACCCACTCAGTGTTTATGTCAGAGGCTAGCCAAAGTCAACCAATTAATCCATACAGTATTAAACTCCCTGAAAACTCAGTTTCACTGGATCCATCCTCAAACACACACATAGAAATACACACACACACACACACTTTCCCAGCCTTTTCCCCCTTTGAATTACACTCACAGACAAGTTTATTTAATTCATGCATTTCATTTGAATATGTGGTGCAGAAGAATTAATATGGTGGAATTGTAGTCTCAGGATATACTTAAATGTTCCCCAGTGGATAGTGAGATACAGAGGTGAGTTAATGACATCTGGAACTGGGCTTATAGTAGAGCTGCCATGATTAGCCAATTAATCTATTAGCCGCTCTAAAGAAAATAAGTCGGAGTGATCATGTGATGCAGCGAAGCTAGGCGGAAGCCAGGTGCAGAGCTCCTAAAATATTGTTCTCTGTTTTATCCAACAAATCAATCTAATCATCCTACTAAACTGAAGTCAAGTGTAGCGACATGCCAATGAGAAAGAGGGATAAAGAAGTAAACTCAAAAAAGCAAGAATTGTCCATGGAATATGAACCAATACATGGCCCACTCAAGCGACCCACATGGCGAGAGCTCAGCGACCCAGGGGGACCTGAAATGCATCGTAAGAGAGATCCGGGATGGCAACAAGTAGCTAATTGCTCAGCTGAAAGCCGAATTTCACAATTCCATCGCAGACCTGAAAACCTCCATTGTATCACTCGGTTGGCGAGTTCAACAGTGGAGTTGATGGACACAGAGGTAATCAAGCTGCGTAAGGGCAATGAATACCTAAAGTAAAGATAAAGTAGACTACCTCGAAAGCTACAACAGGCAGTCCAGCCCGAGATCTCTACTTGTCCAATTCCTGATGTACCAGGACAGGGAGAGGGTGCTATGCTATGCGGCCAGCATATCAAGGGAAAAGGGAGTGATACTGCACAAACGGAGCAATACTGGACACAAGCGCTGCAGCGGCCAAATGCAGAAAGTAGTTTAACCCGGTGAAGAAAGAATTGGCCTCCAGAGACATCCCGTTGGCATTACTTCACCCAGCCACAATGATGCTCATCTACGCCAGGAAAAGAAGATTTTTTTAAAAGTACAGAGGGAAGTGGTGGCATTCATCGACACACTGAAGCCGGCCAATGGGGGCGAGATGGGCGAGCTGGAAGCTTGAACCCTTTCATCTTGTCATCCTATGCTGCCCAGCTGATGTTGACCTCATGTTGCCACTGACTGCTTTTCAGATTCATTTCACTAGTTCACCTGCCAAGCGATGGTAAGAGCATGTAATTTGAGTTAGAAGATGGTCTTTTTTCCCTCTTAGCTATTCTATGAGAACGCCATCGTGACTTAAATAAGAGCGGTATTTAGGAATTCTTATTTTCATTCTATACCAATGCATACGATATGTGTTACATTAATAAATAATGGAAGATGTTCACTTTAGGTGGATATTTAAGTTATGTACTGTAAATGTTGAGCTGTGTGCTTTGGACCGATTCAACGAGACACTTTTTCATCCACAGGTATCAAGAGGTATGAGGTATATTGCATATGACTAGAATAGTGAAATTCACATTGTTTAATGTCAACGGGCTCAATAGTCCTGTTAAACGTAAAGGAGTGCTCCAATATCTGAGAAAACAAAAAAACTGACATTGCTTTTATACAAGAAACTCATTTGACAATGGAAGAGCACAAAAAATTAAAGCGGGAATGGGTGGGGCAGGTGTTTGCTTAATCCTTCAACTCCAAGGCTAGAGGTCTGGCACTTTTCATTAATGAAAAATTACCATTTTGTGTGACCAAAACAGGAATCAATCCTCTGGGGTGATAAATTTTGATACAGGGCAATATGTATTCTGAACCATGGACCTTGCTTAATATTTACGCACCTAATTTGATGACTATGCTTTTCGCCAGGATGTTTTCCTCAGGGTGGCAGAAGGCCTAGGAACTCTTTTAATAGAGGGGGGTTTTAATGTCTGCTTAGGTCTTCTTTTGGATATATCTTCAAAATTTGTAGCATCTCAGACAAAAGCAGCTAAACATACATTTTCATTTATGAAAGACCTCAATTTATGTGCTATTCGGAGACAACTTCATCCCCAAGACAGGGATTATTACTTCTATTTTTGCCCCCACAACTCCTATACATGAATTGATTATTTTTTTAATGTCTGTACAAGCCACACATAGAGTTGTGGAGGTCAAATATCTCTCTCCATACTGATTTCAGATGGAGTCAAGGGGGCCTATAGATGGCGCTTATATCCTACACTTTTGAAACAGTCGGAATTTTGCCGGAATGTAAGGGATCAAATCGAATTTTTCGTCATACTAATTGCCAAAATACACCAAAAGATTTTATGCTATGGGACACCCTGAAGGCCTTTTTACGGGGCCAAATCATATCCTACACGGCTGGCCTGAAAAAGAAACATACAGCACAATTATCCAAACTGGAAAGAGAAATAGCCTCATTAGAACAAGAGCACAAAAGCACATTTATTAATTGGGTTAAGACATTATATTTTAAGCCCAAGGCCAAGATCAGCTGCAATGGCGTTACATCACCCATTTTTCCACTCTTTAGAGGCAGCAGACAGGGTTGTCCTCTGAGTCCTTTGCTGTTTGTTCTGGCCATAGATCCCTTAGCAGAGGCTATCAGAACAGATCCTAATATCAAGGGTATTAAAGTGGGCCAGGTAACACATACGATGATATTTGTTTATTCTTTTCACATCCAGCGGATTCACTTAGCAGACTTATCACAGTGTTAATGTATCTATTTCAGTCTTTACCTCTACCCTTACCTACATCATATTTTAAACACCTGGATAAAACAATAAAAAAATGTATTTCGAATAACAAAACTCCAAGGGTGGGATCGGATAAACTCACATGGGATTACAAACTTACGAGGCTTACGTCTTCCTAACTTCAAAATGTATTATTGGGCATCACAAACTCGATTTGTTTTCTCTTTGTTTGAAATGGATCCAGCCCCCTCGTGGACTCGAATAGAAAACCACGAACTCGGTGAGACCCTCGCAAGTAATACTTTATACAAATGGAATTCCAAAACGAATTCTATTAAAACAAAAAACAAAACAAAAATTAACATTTAGTTAAAAATGATCACTTAAAACACCTTTATGGCAAAACATGCTTTTACCTATGATTTTTAATAATTCCATATGAAAAAGGAATCATTTGCCTAGAGAATTGTTATACAGAGGGCCCCCTGATGTTATTTTAGCAGTTATGGGACACTTACAAACTTTCTAATAAGCACTTCTTTGCATATCTCCAACTAAGAAATTTCCTCTGGAGTACTCTGGGGCACCAAATGTTTTTGCCAGACGCATTGCAGTGTCAAACAACTGCTCCACGATAATCAGGGTCCTTCGAAAGTGTATTCAATGCTGATGCAGAAAAAGCCACACATAGATAAATACGAAGAGAGATGGGAGTCTGATTTAAACATAAAGATACATGTGGTCTTTTGGCAAGATCTCTGCCAGGATAGTGTGAGTGCTACCATTAACTCAAGGTTCAGAATCATTCACTATAATTATCTTCACCAGCTCTATTTCACTCCTCAGAAGCTTCATAAATACAATAACTCAATATCTGAAGCGTGTTTTAGATGTGGCACGACAGAAGGTACTTTTTTTTTTACATGCTACATTGTTATGTGTAAACTTGTGTGACACTATGTCTTCTATCACAGGGGTCTCTTTTCCTTTTGACCCCGAGGTATGTCTACTTGGTAACTTCACTGGTCCTAATCTCAGTAACGATCATCTAAAACATAGTAGGGTTGCATTTGCTATTGCAAGAAAATGTGTAGCTTTAACATGGAAATCTGACTTCACTCTATCCTTGTCAACATGGTTGCCAGAAACGAATGAATGCATTCCTCTGGAGAAAATGACATACACACTGAGAAACAAGTATGAAGAGTTTGTCAGGATATGGAAGCCATATGACACTCTCGGTCTGCAACGGATTGACTCGGACTTGGATGTAGATTCACTACTGTAACCTATATCTTGTGGCAAGTCAAGTAAAGTCTCTCACTTTGTTTTTTGTTTTTTTGGGGGGTTATTTTGTTTGTTTTTTTCTCCTTGTCTATTCTTTGGACGTGAACTCAGGTGGGTGGGGGCTGTATTGTCTAACTCTGTATTGTTATTTAATTGTTGCTGATCTAAGTTGAAAATAAAAAAAAAACAAATTATTTAAAAATTTAAAAAAAGAAAAGAAAATAAGTCGCCAACTATTTTGTTATTGTCTTAATGGTTTTAGTCATTTTTGAAACAAAAATGTTACTGATTCCTGCTTCTCAAATGTAGGGATTTGCTTGCTTTTTTTCATATTTTTTTTTATCATTTGTTATTTTGTAAAACAAATTAACATTATGACGCAAAGATGTTGGTTGGACTAAAGAGGCAATTTAAAGAAGTCACTTTAGACTCCTGGAACGTTAATGATGATGATGATGATCACTGGTGGCAGCCCTAGCTAATAACACTGTATAACTTCTCAATTCCTTTCTCCCTCTTTCGCTTAACCACCCTCCACACACTTGCACACAGGTACACATGTGTACAGCTGGCACATTCATGTCGGAACTATCATCATTGACCTAGTTCTGGCCACAACACAGTAGTCCCTTTCTTCTCAGTTTCTGTCCTTTGTCTTTGTGTGTGTGTGTGTGTGTGTGTTCATAATAGCCCATCTTCTCTAATTCCTTTGCATTTTGGTGACAATCTGGCTAATTGCTGTGAAATTAATTGACCTCAAAAGCAGATGTCTGTGCGCCTGTTGTGGATATTCCACTGCTTTCTCACTAAAATAGAAGTTGGTTCTAAACTCATTCTGGGCAGAGCGACGTCCAGAATTTATGATTGTATTGTGGCAAGTAGTTAACAAACAAATGCAATAACAAAACCAGATCATAAGATTGCTTGGCCATGTTAAAATGTTAAGTAAGAGTTTGAAAAAAAAATTCAAATTTGTTTTTGAATCTATGATTTTTTTCATGCCTCTTCATTATGTTTTTGCATTGTCCTTATTTCCATCTGTACATCAGTCTATAAGATTAAGATCAAATTTTAATTTCCTGGTGTAAGTGTACTTCCTTTCCGTACGCGACTGAGTAAGGTGGAGTGCGGTGGTCATTGATCAACTGGCTTTAAATGCAGATTGTAGGGGATCTAAGTTTGCCGGAAGGACAAGGTCATTTGAAGGAAAGAGTGAGGGCCACAGGGCGGAGGTTATTCATAAAGGTTGAGTTTGACTCTTTGGACACGGGAATGATGGTGGCTCTGAAGCACTTGAAACAGGTAGACATTGACGCTTGACTGAGTGAAATGTTGAAGATGACTGCACACACAGCTTGTCTGTTTTGCACAGTCTCTAAGAACAAGCCCAGGTATGCAATCTGGCCCAGAGGTTTTGCAAGGGTTGACGTTGGTGAAAGCCTTGTTTACCCCACCTGTAGACAAGCTGAAATGCCTGTTCGTTGGGTGATCGAGTTAGTGGCGTGCCTTGTGGTTGTTGGTGTCCTCAAAGCATGCATAAAGCTAATTGAGTTTCTCTTTTAGGAAGGGATCTCTAATACATGTCTGTGGGCTGGAGGGGGTGCTCGTGTAGTCAGACAAATTAACATTTCCTCATTTTGTTAATAGGAAACAGTATTGGTCAGCATTACATTTCCCTTTAAAATGTATTTGTTATCGCAAATTAGTTGCACATTAACATAATTTCTAAAAGACAATAATTCATAACCAAATAATGTAATGTCAGGGCTCCAGACATTTTCTTTTCTATTTTCTTTTCCAATGAGTCGCATCATTGTTCCCTATTGAAATATATTTTACATGCATCTGTTATTTTACATATTTTCAGTCTCTCCACAGTTTTATCACTGTGACTTGTTTTAGATGTTGCTATTATAAAAAGGCATTTTAATATTCTCAGAAGAGATACTAGGCTCACATTGCCCAGAATATGAAAGAAAAGAAAACATAGTGAATGAGTCCAGCTGGCATGTCTCCATTGCACTGGGGCTCCTGAATGGTTGCAGCTGCCTCAGGTACTCTTAAATGTTTGTTTCTTCACGTACAGCCATAAATTCCCCATTTCTCACCCAGAACCTGGCTCACTGCCTTCAGGCTAATTGCCCCATAGTGTTACAGCTTGCCATAAAACCACTCAGCATTCATAAGGACTGAATTCTGGCTACTTATTACCTTCACCAAGGATGTTATGTTGTCATTGCCATTTGTCTGTTTGTTTGTTATCAGAATATCTCAAAAACTTTTAATGGATTTCAGTGATAGTTTGTCTTTCCAGACACTATTAGGGAATTTCTTCAAGTTTGGCAAAAAAATATTCAAATACTCTCCTGAACTGATTTGATTTTGGTGGTAAAGATATTTGTTTTGTCATAACTCAATCAACAATGTGTCTTAGAAACTAGTTTATAAAAGCAAATACATTTCTGAAAATAACATAGTCACAGATGCTGGGATATTCTTTCTTTCGGTTGAGTGTTGTCCTCACCACTGAAGCCAAAATGTGGCCAAACTACTTTTGTTTTTGTTGGTCCGTTGTGCAGTTTGTGCATGTGTGTGTGATTCATGCTACTTTCCATTATCATTCGTTTGTTAGACTGGGTGGGGGCACATGACTGAACATGATGTTAAGGGCAGTTTATGAGCACACGCATTGGGGAAAGTATGAATTGGATAAACCAACATAAACCAGATGAATTCAGAGGCAGATGACTGAACGTGACGTAGAGAGCTGGTCCTTGGAATCTGGAAGAGCTGATTAGATCTTGAGTCAGATCCAAATGAAAGTGTGGATCCACAAAATGTTTCGCAGTCTTAATGGAGGCATGCACTCTCTGAGTCAAGCTTCATTTCACAAAGTTGTCTGGCACGAAGTTCGCGCCACTAATTTAGTCTGTATTCTAATTAGCTTTTCAAGAGGACCATGTGGGTTAAGATTCAGCATTTTAGCCCTTATTTGCTAAGTCTGTGTTTGTGAATATGTGTTCTTGTCATAAGCTCTGTTGAAAAAATGATCAAAATGCGACTTTCTTTCTGGATTAAACTGATTGTTCATTTATGTATAATAATCAACAATTGGGAGACATACTGCACATATCTTTTTATTCATTTTATAGATCTGCAGTGTCATCTTTTGAGCACAAACCACCCTCCTTCCATTTTCATTTTTAAGCATGATGACTGCCTATTCAAGCACAATTTAAATTAAAGTTAAAGTAAAATTACTACTATTGAAAATTTGAGCATTAATACACCCCCAACAGTGTTAAAGGTCAGAACTTGCCATCTTATTGACTCCTGTTATATTGCCACATGTTCCTGTTATTTTGTCCACACCTTGCACACAATGGAGTTGGAAGATTAAAAACTTTCAGTCTTGAATTCCTAGATTAGAGTAAGTGCCAGTTGTCTTGGAGTGTGACTTTTGATGAATTTATGTGTGTGTGCGCCAACAAACATCCATATGTGTCTTACTTTCATCTTACTGTCTAAATATAAGATGGTATGAACAAAAGCTTCTTTTTTTTGCGATGTCTGTTTCTGATCAATTGTGCATTTGTGTGTTTCTTTGTGTATGTTTATGCAAAATGCATGCACACACAAATGCGACACATGCGACTTTGTGTGTGAGTTCAATCATGAGCTTTAATACCCATCCTTTCTCTAGCCAACAGACATTCGTTTTGAGCTAAAAATTGCTCCCAAAATACCAACAAATGCGAAGTGGAGTGCATCGGAAAGAGCCTGTAGCCTTGTTTTGAAAATATGAACTTCAGCTCAACATTGAGTCTGTTTGTGCTGTGTCCCTACATGCCAAAAGTCTTAATCTCTTTTAATGAGTCAGCATTCAACAGTAAGACAATAAATTATGCATTTAGGTCATGGACTTAGAAAACTGAAGCATCGAACAGCACATAATTAGAAGCAAATAACTTTTCAAGGTCTGCACTATGTTGACTAAACTGGACCAGGCTACTTGCCATAGGGAGAGACCTCACACAGGTCATTAGTCTGTTATTCATTTAATGTGCATTCACAGTCACATTTGAAGGCAGTTTCAATTCAACTGACCTGTGTGGGAGGAAATCACTTGACCACGAGAACATGCATGCTCCGCACAAAAAAAGACTCGCCTCATCATTTCTCATCATCTGTGAAACAAACTTAAAATGTCTCTTTCCTTACAATTTTTAGAAATACAGCTGGAATGTCTCTCTATGTGTGTGTGTGTGTGCAACATGGCCATAACAGTCATTGGTGCATTTCAGAGTAAATGGTGGCGGTGGTGTGATTTTTTTTTTTGTCCATGATTGTCACTCACGTGACCAGGCTGGGACCAACTGGGATGCTGATGGCTGGAACTAAGCAGACATGTGTAGCACAGATGTCACAGATGTTACAGATGTTTCAGATGTTATGGTGCATTGCACAGTGGAGGCAAATCACGTTTAGTGACAAGTCCAGATTTCACTTGCACAGAGCTGATGATCGTAGGCGTGTGTAATGCCGTCGCAGGGAACACTATCATGCAGCGTACATCCAGGCAGTGGACCGTTTTGGTGGTGGTGTCATGATGTGGGGAGCCATTGTCTAATGGATGGCAGTCAGACCTTGTCCACATCCACAGTACACTGACAGCTATCCATTAGCGAGATACGGTCCTAGGTCCACATGTCATTCCCAGGATACAGCAATTAGGCATCACCTTCATGCATGACAATGCCAGACCACATGTGGCTGATTGTCTGTCAGGAGTAGCCTACCTGGACCAGAACAATGTTGCTGTCCTTCCTTGGCCAACATATTTACCAATCTCCACACACGTATATATATGTGTGTGTGTGTGTGTGTGTGTGTGTGTGTGTGTGTGTGTGTATATATATATATATATATATATCTGCATGCTACTGCAGCTGACCCCTGTCCACCACCAAGAGCACCTAGAATGGGCACTTGAACATCAGAACTGGACCACAGAGCAATGATAAGGTGTCCTGGTCAGATAAATCCCATCTTTCCCATTATGTGGATGACTGGCTGCATGCGCGTTGCTTACCTAAGGAAGGGGTGACATCACTATATGGAGCCGGCAAGCCAGCAGAGGCAGTATGACGCTTTGGGCAATGTTCTGCTGGGAAACCTTGGGTCCTGCCATTCGCGTGAATGTTACTTTGACATGTACCACCTACTTTAACATTGTTGCAGAACAAGTACAGACTTTCATGGAAATGGTATTCCCTTGTGGCAGTGGCCTCTTTGAGCAGGGTAATGTGCCCTGCCCCACTGCAAAAACGGTTCAGGAATGGTTTTTAGGAACACAAAAATGAGTTGGAGATGTTGACTTGGCCTCGGAAATTGCCCAGATATTAATCCAATCCAGCATCTGTGGGATGTGCAGGACAAATGAGTCCCATCCATGGAGGCCCCACCTCACAATTTACCGGACATAAAGGATCTGCTGCTAACGTCTTGGACACCACAGCTGTTTGTGGTAAAAGCGGACCTACACAATATTAGGCAGGTGTTTACAATGTTATGGCTGATCGGTGTATATATAACATATATAACACTCACACACATACACACAAATCCCTCCACACAGTCACATAGGTTTGTAACAGTGAGCGACAGAGGGTAAATGTAAACCCAGTCTCATACAGAGATGCAGACATGTGCTTGTGGATTTTGCAATGAATGGACAAAGTCCAGCTCTGTTATTTGAAGGCAGTCCATCGCTGTGGAAGCAGATTAGTGACCTAAATCAAAGTGAAGTCCCAGGTACTCTCTTTTGTCTGCATGTTTGCATTTTTTTGCCTGTGTGTGTGTGTGTGTGTGTGTGTGTGTGTGTGTGCGTGTGTGTGCACTGTATGGCCCATTTGTGATTACATTGAGTAAATACTGCATGTAGGTGTGCATAATAAGGTCGAGTTTTAGGTAAGTGTGCTGTCAGCATATTGCAGCATAAACAAAAGCTACACTGTAAAACGTTTCAAAGTAAATATTCAGTAATTAATTTGCAATAGCTCCACCTGTAAAATATAGTATTTTTTACAGTTTCTTGTGTATTTACTAAACATAGTATATTACTTGAACTACATGTACAGCTCAAACTGTAATCTTGTAAACTTACAACACAATGCAGGTCACAGTTCTGCCAGTAAATTACTGTATATTTACAGTATGTTAACCGTATTTAAATCTACAGTATGTATCCTGTATTTAATGACAAATAATGTTATTGTTATACTACTACTACTGCCTCTACTAAACTACAAGTTTACTAACTACTGTAATAATACTAAGGATGAAGAAAAATAAAAATAACAATTAAAAATTACTAACACACTTGACAAGGTTAATAATATGCCATTTCCTGGCATTTTGATACTTTGTCCTTGGACACAAATATTCCAGTTCTCCCTCAGAGATGCCCAGTGGCCGGAAAAACTCAATTGCTACTCACAGTATGTGCTTAAGTGCTTATGTGGATAGATGATAATGTCTATCATAGCAAAAATAATAACAGAATAACATAAAAAAATTAATTAAGCTCAAATGTGCCTAAAATGTAAAAAGAAAAGAAAAAAAGAAGAAATCAATTATGAGATGCAGACATTTAGGAAAAAGAATTGGAGAAATATAATTTAGTTCCTTCAGTTTTTGAAGTGTATAGACCTGTTACGTATGGACGCACAGACAGACAGACAGACAAACAAATTTAAACAAGGTGACGTATAACTCAGTGGACGTTGCCATGTCAATGCTGCTGTGGACATCTGTGTCAAAATTTACAATAACGCCACACCCCCGTCCTGCATTTCCTCCTCGTGTTTATACGGATGTCTACTTCGGCGCTGTTGGCTCCATCACAGAGGCGGGATAAACAGACAGCGCACATTACAGCATCATTGTGTTTACACAGAACGACGGCGTGGAATAAAGGAGCACTAGGCCCGCCTTGAACAGGCTGTGTAAATGGGGCTAGAGACGAATGAAGAATGGAAAGAGAGGAAGCAGAAACATCACTTCTGTGTCTGCAGAATACCTGATGTTAACACTATTTTTCCTGTCCCTGCCTCTTACACAACCCTTGTTTTATGTTACCTATACCACCAACACAGGAAGTCATTGTTCCCTGCAAGACTATGCCTCTTTTTTTCTATAGATAGTTGTGTGTGTGTGTGAAAGGACGTGTCTGTCTTTAATGAGCAATCAGTTTGTGCTTGTGCTGTGTGAAAGTGTGTGTGTGTGTGTGTGTGTGTGTGTGTGTGTGTGTGTGTGTGTGTGTGTGTGTGTGTGTGTGTGTGTGTGTGTGTGTGTGTGTGTGTGTGTGTGTGTGTGTGTGTGTGTGTGTGTGTGCGCGTGCACATGCATGCAGACAGTTTATTGGAAATAGAACTGAACAGTCTGCCAGAGCTCAGAAAGAGGTAACAGCGGTAAAGCAGTGATTAAAGGCTGACATTGAAGAAACAGAAGCCAGAAATGAAGGGTTGAATTTTTAATTGGACTTTTTTTTTTGCAGCTGCTGCTGCTGCTGCTTTAAGGCTGATGGCCAGGACAGTCTCTGAAATATGAAATCAATAATAAGAATTCCTGTATATTGAAGTCTCAATATGACTCAGCGTATGACTGGTCATACTACCTTTAAAACTTTCATTATGGGCAATGCATTATGAGAGTGTTACATGAGTCAGATTAACATGCAACTCACATATATATATATATTTGAGTTCTCCAGGGAAAGATAAATTAAGCTGAGTCTGTAGGTTGGTCACCTACTTAATAACATATCTAAAACAATGTACACCACTCTAGACTCACCAAAGGAATGGAGGATGTGTCATATACTGATGCATTTGTTTTACATAATGTTTTGTCGGATGTCGCTGTGATAAGTCATTTTCAGATGTTCTATTTTATTTTTCCTCATTTTTATTGTCACATTTGGTAAGAAATAGAAAAGAATCTTCTGGATAGTCTTATATTTGCCTGCGACACCACTGCTGTTGATAATATAGCACTTTGGGGACATGAACTTTCTTGACTGTCATTCTTATGAAACCGTTTGATTTGAAGTGGAAAGTTTTATAGGAAGGGAGAAGTTAAGAGGAAACAGAGAAGAGCTTAAAAGTAGACAGGCGAGAGGTAATTTTGGAAATGTTATGGCTGATGTACACAAAGCCTTTACTCACGCAGAGAAAAACACTAGTTAAGCTCGTGGGATAACGGAGTCTTTGCTTTGTTATGTGGTGACATTTCTTCTGAAAGACGGAATAAAAGAGAAATATTCATACGGGGCAGATAATGGACAAATTAGAGAATAGCAAAAGTCATTTTTATTTGGAGTGACGCCTCAGCAAAATACTGAGACAGTAATGCAGAAATATCTGTGTTTTGACAGTTAAATACCACCAGAAGAGAACCAAAAAAAAAAGACAATGGAAAGGCCAAAGAGAGAGAAATGGAGAAGGAGGACAGCAAAGCCTTATATCTCTACTTAAACGTTAATACACTGAAATGATCTGTCCTGTCAACTGCTTTGTTCTTGCATGTAATATCTCTGTCTTAATCCTTAACACACACACACACACACACACACACACACACACAAACATGCATGTCTGGCAGCAGACTTCAATGGAAAGTGACAGCAGGGTCAATGTTGGCATTTTAACTGCTGACCCATTTGTCTGGATGAGCATTGTCTTTGTTTGACAAACACACAAACAAGAGTATGGCTGCACCATACACATACACAAACTGGATTAGGATTTAATATGCCTAGTGTGCATCCAAACAAGGGAGTTTATGGATAAGATTTCTTGGTATTGACGGGGTACTTGCTGATTTTTTTTTACATTTAATCATCACATTTTAACAGAATTTTCTTGTGGGTGTAAAAATCCAAACATGTATTCCACCTTTGGCATGTTGTAAAACCTGTGCAAAAACACTCAAAATGACAAAACACTCTGACATAGAGAACAATGACACATTTTGAAGGCAAAGATTCTTTTTAAATTTGTCAGTATTGGCTCTGAAATACAACGTCCACTTCAAGTAATTGCATTAAGAAAATAAAAGCATTTCTTTGAAATTCATATCATAATAGGCCTAGTTCCTGAAAGGCTGGGGCGGGGCCCATTGGGACAGAGTCAGTGTGTGTTTGCCTGGTGTGTGTTTTGCAGATATAGGCACATGGTGCGGCAGTTACTGCCTACATGACCCCAGGGTGTATCACTTCATATTCAGTCCGTTCAATCAATCTTGACACAAGTAGAGTTAGATGGAAGTGGAGACAACAGAAATGGGTTATAAAAGCCTTTTTTTCTCTTTGTGTATCCTAACTGTGAATGCATCTCTTTAGAGTTGATGGATTGTATAGCTCTGAGGAAGAGAAGGCATCTGGTTGGTCTCTCTGGCTTGCAGGCCATACAGCAGCCTTTTTCAGCCACTCTACGTATGTTTGGACAGTTTGACCTGTGTGTGTTTTCGGAGGCGCACACACTTATTTTCAAATTAAAGCCCCCCCTGTCTGCTGATAATACATCATGTTCATCCAGAGGCAGTGAACCAAGAGGCTGTGTGGGATTAGACAGCAAACAAAAGGCCCCAAAGAAATCAAATCACAAATTTCTGAATAATTGATGCAGTTATATATGCTTAATTTTGTATGTTTTTATTATTTTATTTTTTTGCATATAACGTTCAGTCTTACTTATAGTGTCAGTGTCAAATACTGTGTTTTGTATTTTTAAATCTAGGAAGTATAAATGTCCCTGGGAAATAGTTTCAATTTATGTTTTATTTATTTTAGTTTTATTCCATTTTAAATGAAAAAGTCTAAAACATTCACAACAAACATATGAGCTTTTAAAACTCCTCATCGCTCCAGCTCTGAGTTCTCTTCCCTCTTTTGCTGTCTGCTTCAAAGTGTTTGCTGTATGAATCTATTTAACATACCCACAGTTTGTGCTGTGAAACAGTGGCGTGGCAGAGTGTGTTTATGAAAACCATGGCCTCTGTCTAAATGTGCGGTAATCATATGGTGTTAAGTGTGTGTTAGACTAATCCCTTACCCTTGGACCACTGTCTACATGCACAGCAATAAATCACTGCGTGTGTGTGAGAGCGTGCATGAGTGACTGTAATAAATCACTTTCCACGGGTTTCCTCCAGTGCTGTGCTGTCGTCCACTGATTATAAAGACAGGGAGAGTATCACACACAGAGGGAGACGGTAAAGGCGAAGAAGAATGGGAATCAAGCTTAGGGAAGGGTCGGTCAGGGGAGGGGAAGAGGGGGAAAATAGAGGGAGAAAAGTGACATAGCTTTATATGGATGCACTCGTCTCAGAATTGTGGACCAAATGCAGACCAATACACACTCATGAGCTCAGTGGGATGTAACAGCTGGAAACCATAACCGTGGCAGTATTGACGTCTTTCACCAGGGACTGGAACTCAAAACCTCATCAATCCACTAATTATTTCTCTTTTTGGGGCAATACCAAGCATGCATTTGTTCAGTTGTGTAATATGTGTTATAAATGTGTGTCAAATTTAATTACAATAATCGAGGCTTCATTTACAACAGCTGAATAAATAGTGTACAAAAGAGAATATATGCTGAAAACAATAAATCAGCGTCAGTGCTGTGTAAATATGATAATATTCTTCAGACATATATGACATCATAGCAGCTTACATTTGCTTTGGTTATTATACTGTCTATATATTAATGTAACAGAAGTGTTCGCATAACTGAAAAGTGTGTGATCAGATTGGAAATGGGATTTTAGCACAGTGCCTAGTCATCATCATCATAACCACAGACTGAATGGCATGTGTCACATGTCAGTCAGGCAGCATGCAGATCCAATCAGGATAATTATGAGTTAGTGAAATTAAGATGATTATTGCAAAATGGTGATCTGCACAGTACCATCTGTTCTGCTCTCTCTCTCTCTCTCTCTCTCTCTCTCTCTCTCTCTCTCTCTCTCTCTCTCTCTCTCTCACACACACACACACACTCAGACACAAATTACAGGACTGATGTGGGGACACACTGTGGTAAGGCAGAAAGAAAGGGCATATTAAAAAGTGACAGCTGAAAGATGTCATTTAGTCAGTGAATAGAACAACTTCACAAAGCAGAAGTTTTGGAAAAACCCTAATCTATTGCACAGTCTCTTTTCAGTGCCTTTATTTTATGTATTTCCATTCCTCACCACTCCGCATTTTGTCCATGATATGTAGTTTAAACTGAACGGACTGAACCACAACAATACAATACGAAACACTGGTATAGCATAACCTGGGAATGAGCCCCAGCAGTCAGTTACCTTTCACCATAAGTGCTCATCCAACCTGTAATAGGAAGGTATTAATATTAGTATTAGTATTATTTGCAATCAGTGTTTCGTTCAAGTGACATAGCCTCATTCTGCGGTGATCTGCCTCACGGTGCAAGTGTAAAATAAAATAACCAGAGTTTAGATTTTACATTATTTTAAAAACAAATTATATCAAAGACCAATATCAAGCACCATATGCAGAAGCTGGCCCCTTAAACTTTATTTTTGGAGCAAGGAGGGATTTGATGAATGTGGCCATGAAGAATGGCAACCTGCCTGCAGGAGTCACTGAACAAACACCAGCACAACTGTGATAATGTTAATGTCTTTGCAGCTTTGTGTTGAAAGTCTGATTGTAGATCTGTTTTTTTACCGACAAACAGACGAGTAAATACTCTACATATTACCACAGGGGAGCCTATGCAGGCAGTCAAAATTAAAACACTTTAAGCAGCAATGGCTCAAATTAGTTTACTGCTTTGTGGCCACTGCATTGTCCTTCACTATAGCTGTGTTTCCTCTACGCGGTGCTGGCTCCACTGGACTCGACTCAGCTTTGGCATCAGGTACTTTTCTTGAGGTTGTTTTCCATTAGAGGATAATATGCCCTCAGTAGTAGTCGCAGTTTTCAACGCGACACACATCTCGTCCACCGCTCCTGATCCTCTCATCAGCTGTCAAAGACAGGAGCGTCTGCACCTCCTCATTATAGCAGCTGCATTTTTTTTGGCAAGTAGCTTGGCTGGTAAAAAATGTCGGGCATGGGTTTGTGCTGTGCAGGATATTCCATGCGTGCCGTACATTGATGACGCAAAGCTGCAGTTACAATGCCCTTGGACCAACCAGTGGCATGCAGTCTTTTCATTTCACATTTGAGTTCTCAGCTCTTTTGGAACCTTGAGGGAGGTGGTACCAAAACAGGAGACACCAGGTTCTTTTACCTCATGGAAAAACCAAAAAAGGCGACCAAAGGCACCAAGCAGACTATTTGCATACATCTTACAAAGTAGTTTTTTGTATTCTACTGGCACTGCTATAAAATGAGTGGTAGACCAGGACCAGAGGGGATGTTTGGAGTTGTAAAGTCAGCACATCACACACACACACACACACACACACACACATAAATAAAGTGATTCAACTTGGAGGTCGCTGTCAGCCTTGAGGCAAGAGCAGAGCAGTCACTCAAGACACACAAAGGAAGTGTCTCGGTGTGTGTGTGTGTGTGTGTGTCCATGGTTTCTTGTGTATATGTGACCTGATTTGTCAGTTAAGCAGTGTTTCCAACACTAATGTGTGATTCGAACTGCTCTTTTTTTGTAGAAGGATAGACACACTCACAAAGGCATCGCTACACACACACACACACACACACACACTCCTCTGTGTGCAACATGAACCAGCCATCTCCTTGCTTCTCCGTTTGCCTCGGGCCAAGTGGGCTGCTCACATGTTAATAGATAAAGGTATGATCTATTACGTTGAAAGGACAAGAAAAAGAAAAAAGTGGTAATAAGTAATACGTTTACTTAGGGCACAACTCTTTCATTTGTTCTGGCTTAGACTCTTTGAGTTCATCACTTCACACAAAGTAACTATAAATGCCACATCTACTATCATTTCAGTAAGCACTTACAAAGGCATGATGTTGTGCTTGTCGTTAGAAGTGGGTGGAAAGCAGTCCACACATAGTCTGGTTCACTTAATTTACAACTTCTCAGGAGCATTAATGGTCAATGCATTAATATTTAATGTTAGGCTAACATGTGTTAACATCCATCTAATGGAATCCAATCAGAAGTCGATGGGTGTAAGCACAAATGTCAGCGCATCCAAGACAATCATTCAGACCACATTCAGAGGTATGTGAACACGATTGCCCCTGGGCCACATTGAAGGACCGCCTACTCAACTCACATCACCTGAAACAGCAATATATACAATAGATTACACACTGATTTCCATTCGCCTTAATGTAGTACACTGTGTTACTCTTACCTGCCAAGATACATTTGTCAGTTTGTCATGACATCACTGCACCGGTCTGTCTCTACCTGTTGAAGGTGTGTCTTACATTCTGTATACCAGCTGTCTGAACACACCGTTTTTAACGGATTTCAACATTTACACCGACTTTACACTCTCCTCTTCAGTGTCTTCATTCTCATTCATCCACTAACCCAACATCAACATGTCCTGTACTGATAATAATACTAACGACAAGGGTAACGACTTACTCTTCAAACCCTAAACAGAAGTCAAGTTGCTTCAGATTCAACCTTCAAGGATTCCCATGACCTGGATGGATGAGAATCTACACCAGCATACGTTCTGTATTAGCTGGTTGCTATATCTCATGAATCATAGGCAGCACCTTTTGTTCAACCATTCTGATTTTAGGATTTCTGCCAATGTACTGTACATAAAGCCCCATTTCCACTGCGTAGTATCTGGCTCTACTCTGCCTGGTATTGCTTTTTTGGTACCACTCCCATTACGGTTCCAAGCAAGCTGAGCAGGTACTAAAAGGTCATGTGAAATATTACAGACCACTGATTGGTCGATGCCCAGCATGTACGAAATATCCTGCACAGCACAAATCAATGGCTGTCACACTCAAACAGCAAAGCCACTTTAGCGGCCTTAACTGTTTTTTTTACTGTGGCCACTCTATTGTTCCTCAATGTATAATTTATAATTTAATCTACAAAAAGGCAAACAGTTTTGGTCATGCATTGATATAAAGACTCGAAAGACACACGAAAGAGAAGTAGGTTGAGAAATTTGTCACAGCATAAAAAAATCACCACTAATTTCACCGTAGCAGTAAATTCCATTGTATTTCAGTGGACTAAAGACACTAGTGCCACTTTTCTCAACCATTCCGTGGCACCTTGAGATAGAGAAAGAATATTCTGAAGTTGCTGACTTCATAGAGTTCATAAAAATTCCAAAAAACAAAACTTAATAATAATAATAATAAAATAGTAAAATACAGATCATTAGCCAACTCATACATCATCAAATTTCTCCCAGATGGCCCTTTCTCCATGTCACAACAGCAACATATGACTCAGCGTATGACTGGTCATCTGGTGTGTGAAAGACTGTGTATGAATCTTTAGGTATGGTAGCAATCAGACATCATGTCGGCCATCACCAAAGTTTGAGTTAGGAGATATCTTGCTGTTATCGGCAAGTTTCATGTGCTGCGTTTATGTGCACCCCACAGTGTGGGAAAACTGACTTCACATGTTCAGAGCATGTCCAGGCACAGTCAACAAAGGGAAAATCATTTACAGAGGCTCCCTTATTACAGCCAGCGTACAGTCAGCAAATGATTAAGTTATGCTACTAACAACAACTTTCATTTATGCGTGATGCATTACGTTCTGACCTCATCTCTCTGGCCTGAAAATTTTCCATGAGAGAATTAATCACAATTTTTCAGTCTTTTGTGCAGTTTGACTGGGTCCAACACCCTTGGAGCTTATGTGCAGTGGAAAGCTCAAAGTACTTTCCACTGCTGGCACAGTAGCAACTGGTACAGATAAGGGAAGATTAAAAATAAAATTTCAAGACATGGCTTTGGATAGGTTTTGATATCATTGGAGAAGGAGAACCCAATAGTAGGTACACACACACACACACACAGAGAAACTGGAGCCAATTTTTCAACACTTGCTTCACAAGTTTGCAGCTCTCCTGCATTATCGTCATATAGTTTCTCCAGTCTAGCGGTGATAGTTTTTCTAGATATCACTGTGAAGTCAGGCTCAACAAACTTCATCAATGTTTGAAAACCCTCTCCTTCAACAAAGCTGATAGGAACCATGTCTTTATTATCATCTGTGAAATGATGGCCATCGTTTGTTCTAAATGTCTAACATCAAACTTACTTCGTCTGCCGACACAACAAGCCATTGATTGAACTGAGGATGGACCTTCCTCTGCTGGTGCTTTGCTCTCAAATGATTGTGCAGTTGTCGTCGACTTCTGGCAACATAGTTTTACCCGGCAGAGTTGATCCTGCACCTCATTTTCCTTTTCTTTTTTTTTTTTTAAAGGAGTTGCACACCAGACTTTTTGACTTTTTCCTACTGTTGGTACAGCACCACATCCATTTTACTAGCACCTGGGGGTAATAGTGTGTTCTTCTTCTTTTGTTAATAGTTGTTGCAAACAGCCTGTAGGTGTATTACCACCACTCTCTGGCAGTAGTACTGTTACTACCATGCACAAGTAAAACAAGTGGAAAATATTAACATAACGATAACCGTCTATACTAATCAATTTTTTTTATAATTTATTGAGTGTTTGAATATTCGAAAATCAACACCCATCCCTACCCAATAGTTTCAAGTAGTGCCATTGCGATTCTGCT
The DNA here is from genome assembly GCA_037577475.1 of Chaunax sp. Z400. Lineage (NCBI taxonomy): Eukaryota > Metazoa > Chordata > Actinopteri > Lophiiformes > Chaunacidae > Chaunax > Chaunax sp. Z400. Next base: position 16,247,772 of record CM075191.1, on the reverse strand, counting down.
ACCATTCCCAACAAGTTATTTGTGTGGTCCAGGGAGCGACTGAGAGCTGTGAACCAGGAGCTACTGCCTTTCATCCATCCCTGACAGAATAGAAGGTGGTGCATCCTTCCAGGATCAGATTTCCCACTGACAGGAAGTCACATTATCCCCCCCCCCTCTCGCTCAGTAACCAGTTAACACTGCACTAGTGAATGGTTTGGCACACAACATGCTGCAGCAAAATGCTGAAAATTGTTCCCCCTTATCTATTCATTCATTCCAAATTCCAAATGTTAAGACTTTACAAACTAAGGTTACACTGGGGTTGTCTCACCAGCGACATCTGTTGGTTAAGCCTTCGCTGTGCCCCCATCAAAAGAGAAAAAAACACTGGCGCCAGTCCGCCGTCCTGGTCAAAAGATATTCACTACTAACAACATTTGTGGGAGAAACTCTGATTGCTCTAAATTAGCCTTTCCTTTTCTGACTGGCAATGTAACACCTCTTATGCAAACACCATGTCCGGGATTAGCCTGGTTGCCAGATCCCAGGGGACAGGCCCCTCTGAATTGTTAACGTCATTGGTTGCCTCAGTTCATCAGAGTTAAAGCAGTCAAAGCAACACAGAAATCAAAACAAACTTAAAATCCAATCAGACCGGACTAGAATAGTAGCTGGGTCTAAGTCTTTCTTTGTGTTTCTCCTCTACAGCCACATACTCATAAAGATTATGTGACTAGATGGTTTTAGTATGTGTCTCTCCACCATCATGGTTGTTACTGTAACTTTCCCCTGGGGACCTGGTAACTTAACACTAGTTTATGGTCCACTCGAACAAAAGACCGACGTGATCTTGCAGATCCAGAATACGAGGAAGACAGAGATAATGAAGGTGGGATAGAGTAGAAATTGAGACAGAGACAGATTGGCGAGTACCGACTGTAAAGCACTCCAGTTGATTGTTCTTTGTCTTTTCCCTGTCCGTCCATCTCCACAAAGCTGAATCCCCTTACAAGAAAAGGAAAAAAAGAAGGGTAATACAACTTCAGTCATTGCTCACTGTGCATGTGTTAGCAGGATGTGTGTGTACAGTTAATTACCTTCAGTTGGACTTGTATTCCTGTACAGTTTGGATTGTATGGAGAGGAAACAGAAGGAGGCAGGGGGAGCATGCAGCAGTCATCTAATTAGCATGTATGTGATGGCTTGGCATGCTGCCACAATTGTGGTTTGTTACACACACACACACACACACAAACACACAGTCGTGAACACACATGAGCATTGCCTATTTAGCAGGAGAGTGACAATTAGCTCTCCTAGTCCTATACTGGTTAAATTCAGAGTTGGTCTACCCCTTAGTAAACTACGCATTTGTGGTAAAGTGAAAATGTTTTCATCATCACTCTTTTCCAAAATGAAGACAGATGGAAGAGAGGCTTTTCATGCTATGAGATGCGGCTTGTACTGTATGTCCTGAGGACCATAAAAAAAAAAATCATCAGTTGTCTTATTGGTTGTATGTATACTGAGCAACAGTAGAAATGCATCATTTTAAAAACCCAATATTTTCCTTTCACTTGCCCTAATCTACTGAAACTAACAAACATGTGATACATAGAAATGACTTGTTTAAGTACCCACAACCAAAACATTAAATCATGAATAACCATCATTTAGTGATAACATAGAATAGTCATTGGTGCATTTCAGAGTAAACGATGGTGTTGGTGGGGGGTTTTCTTTCTTGTGCATGATTGAAAAGACCTGGCCAAGGCAATAAAATCCTGGGTCTAATTAATGTCCTACTGGAACAACTGATGATGTCACAGCTTCCGCAAAATTTATGTGATGAGGCAGTTGGGATGCTGATGGTCGAGTCTCGCCAGACACATGCAGCACAGATGTTACAGATGTTATGGCGCATTGCACAGTGGAGGGAGATCACATTTAGTGACAAGTCTTGATTTAACTTGCACAGAGCTGATGGTCGTAGACATGAACAACTTGTTACAGCGCTGCAGGAAGAATGGCATGCACTCCCACGAGTCCAGATTAACGTCTTATCCATTCAGGAGGTGCAAAGTAGTGATAAATGCTGGAGGTGGTCACACGCGGTAGGCCTACTGACTGTTGTTGTTCTCTGTCTCACCATCCACACTTTTTGACTTGCAAACACTAAGGCAATAACCACTAATTTGCACAAAATGATTTTTCTTTATGGCTAAAGGGTGAATAAAGATGTGTGAACCATAACTTGCCTTTGATATTTAATATTAACAGGATGGCATGACATTCAAAAAAATATGCGTTTCTACTGTTGGTCAGTATATAACTGTAATGAGTCAGACATGGATAAATAGATTTAAAGTAGCTTAAGGCCACATTTTCTACGTCAAACTGCAGCCTTCATCCTAAATCACAAAAGGGGCCGTTTTCCATCATTGAGAAATGGTGTTACATTTTACTTCATTATAATCCTTACGTTTTCATCAAAACTACGTTGTATACAAATAATTTATAGTGTGCTATAGCGATAGCCAACCATTGTTCTTGCATATAATTGCCCCTAGTTTCTATGGATTACACCTTCCTCTAATTTCTCTCCTCTTAATTAGGACATACAGTGATGGAATGGATTAATCAAAACCCAATATGTCTGCTAACAACGAGGCACGGGTTACCAAGAACCGATAACTCATTAGCTCTCATTCCAAACTCACCATTACCCGAGGATCGAAGTACCGATAAGCTCCCGGACAATTGGTGCTGCTATAGGTATTGATGTAACATTAATTCATTCTAATATAGCTGGCATTTTGAAATGGTTGGCGCTGAATTGAAGAAGAGCGGCCTGCACCATGTGACGAAAGCACACCTTTCACTGCCTCCACTCCAGTCTTCATGGCAGACAGGGCATGTAGAACCATTTCTTGTAGATATGATTACAAGCTCAGTCTGCTCAGTCAGACATACGACTCTTTAAACCACATACTGTATGTATTGCGGACACCATATGCAACAGAAGGCATTGAGTATGTAAACATAAAAACATTTTCTAGACATATTCTGCCTTCTGGATGCAGCCTCTTATAGGTTTTCTCCAATCACTCACTGTGATCACAACAGACATGTTTTTTTCCTCTGTGCTGGGAAATTACATTAACCAATAGAACAGCAATAGTTAAGTGCTAGGTGGCCATTTAACGCCTACTGCAGGTGACATGTAATTTACTGTGTATGTGTTTATGTTTATGTGTAATTTGTATTAAGGATGCAATGATAAATAATTCATTAAAAAACTGTGTCATTTTCCAGACATAAAAAAATGAATGCTAATGAATCAACAACTAAAATTAGACATAACCAAACAGAGACCATCATGTCATTTTAATTTATGACTCTGTATGTACATGTTTGGCCGACCACCAAACCGAAGCGTTGATATCTGACAACCTGAGATTGAGACTCGACAACAAACTATCTTACAACTAACTATCTTGCACCTGTGTGTCTGCCAAAAGCAAGCCAAGCAGGGATGAAGAATGAGGAGGTAGAAAGGAGCCAGGTGTTCAATACATATCAGATATCACGCACTCTCTCTCTCTCTCTCTCTCTCTCTCTCTCTCTCTCTCTCTCTCTCTCTATCTAACAGCTGGGTGAGATCTAAGGCTGCACTTGTTTTGCATGACAAGGCCACGGGGTTAAAAAGTTCTGCATAAACCAGTCATTGCTAAAGTACACTCGAGGCCTCTTCAGCCATCGTTCGACCCCAAATTCATCCTGCCCCTACCAAACAAATGTCTCAAGCACTCTTCAAAAACACCATAAAGTGACGTTTAGTTTAAGACTATATTTAATTGTATATTATGCAGGATTTCCTGAAAAACGGAGTATATAGTCATACATATAGTCTCACATATAGTCAAAGTAATCCTTCGCAGTTGTCTCTTATGTCTCTTAGAAGTGTGTGGTGGTATGTTTATGAGTATCTGCAGAGACCATGCCCTCTGTCTGTATTTTATTTTGTTTTTTAACTTCTTAAATGTCCAGTGTATAGAGGAGGGCTATTAATTTATCTATTTTTTTTTCTGGCACTGTAGGGGAGACAAGGGGTATTAAGTTGGTTGCAGTCTTCATCCACATTGCTCGATGCCTATAAATGTCCCACTTGCACACTCTGTGCAATGACAATAACATTATTTTATTCTATCTCTAAATATCTGGTTTGATGGTATTGCTTCAGATTCCATTTGTTTTATGTAGACAAAGAAGTTCTTTCTTCAACATGAATTTCAGTAACTGAGGAAGGAGAGAAACTTGAATGAAATGGTCTTCAGTTGATTTTATTGTGAAAATATTCATGTATTGGAATGGTTGATGTGAAACGTAAAAAGCCCTCTGTGTGTACTTTCTGACTTTAGTCTTTTACCAGCTTCCCTCACTCCATTTGTATTTCTCTGGCACTGATTTGCTTTGAGCCGAAAAACCAATCAGTGATCTCTCTCACCAACAGGCTGAAAATCCGCTGACAAAGGCGGCCCGCTGCCAACGGCGCAGAACACCCCTTCAGAACTAGGCCTGACATCATCAGACGGCCGACTGTCGGCCAGGTGTGTCAGGGCCCTCGCCTTAATCTCATATAGTGAATATGTCTCCAAGTGTAATGCTTCTGTGAGAAATTCCTATGTGAAAACACTGCAGTGTAAACCTCCGGTTTCATTATGCTGGGGTTTATTGTAAGACTGCTCACCAGATTCATTCATTCAATGATTAATTTCTAACTTTCAAATTGAACTGAACATGTATCAAATTTACGTTCATGTATGCTGAGTATAGGAAGAGTAAAAAGCCTTATAGACACATCATTTCTGTTATTTTGGTGGCTTCTTTTCAGATACTAGAACCCTTCCAAGTCTTATTTCTCACTGATGTGAATGCAGCATTACCTTGTTCCCTCAGCACAGTGGGAGATGCCAGGATAGCTTTTTGACTGACTGAGTATTTCATTGCAGTTATTCTTACTCCACAGATCAGAACCTTAAAAAATATTGTCCAGAGCCAAAACAACAAGCTCCCAGGCAATCATACTCGAGCTTAACACTGTGTCCCCACAGTGGACAGCTGTGTCCGACCTTTTGACAGTCACAATATCTGCCTGTGACCCATTTACTGCAGCACTCATGCACACTTACAGTGTATATATATATATATATATATATATATATATATATATATATATATATATATATATATATATATATATATATATATATATATATATATATATATATCCAGATTTTCATGAATTAAAGTAGGTAAGAGTTTTTAGGCATAAAAACAATATTTCTGACTCTTTCTCTCTCCCGTCTCTCTCCCTCTATAATCCCAGTAACAATGCCTTCTACCAGGGAGTCTTTGATAGGGAGATTGGCGAACGACAGAGCATGCAAAAACAGACATCAGTCCATTTCATTACCATATAAAGACAGACAACTTAAAAGTCTTCTCTGCCAAGACTGGCAACTCCGAGAAACTGTCTGAGAAATAAACACATCAACCCGATTATTCCTCCTCCTCACACAGACTCCACAGACAGCCATGTTTTATCATGAGCTGGCTACAGAGACTTTACAACACAATCTGTTCCATAAAGCAAGCTCATTATATAAGCCAGGCTTAATCTGTTTAGTCTGACTTACTTTCATTTGACTGGGTTCCATAATACAAGTTCAACAGTTACTATGGTAATTAATGCCTTTATACAATGATAAATGGAAATTTCTAGGTCTACATATGTGTTTAATTGTATGGTATGGAATATCAAACTCAAAAGCTTATATGACATAAATTAAGTCTCAATCAAGGTTTCCCCAATAATATGATAATAGCGACATTAATTGAAAATTTTAATTTATTTAGTTATGCTGTCAAAAATAGAAAGCAAATCAGCACCACTGAAAAAAAGAAAAGGATGAAATATGTTGACAAAACATAATTAAATCTTTGGCAAAGTACATTACAATTCCAAAAACAGAACTGTAGATTATTTAAGGATCCATCTATCTCTGTCAGACTGTCCATCTATTGATCGATCAATCATCCATTGATATTTTAATAACCTAAAAGTTGAATGTACTTGTGTGATTTAATTAGGTTAATTAGATTGTATCAAAATATTTCATTCATTCATGTTTAGGGGCGGTGATTATCCTATACTTTGACAGAGTAAAGAATGAGACAGGGGATGTGGAGAGAAGAGGACAAGTATGGAGCCTCAGGATGGATTTGAACCCACAGCGCTGCTGAGGACTCTCTGTGGGTGTGCTGACTCATGGATACTGTCGAGCTATCTCAGGGACACCACATAGTTCATTTATTTGATTTCATTTTCTACATCTGTATTCAATCAAACAAAATATTTTTCACTTGTTTGGAAACTGAATAAAATATCTCAGGAGAATTCATCCAGCTGAAGGGCTTTTCTATAGAAAACCAGTGTGTTGCTTATCACTTCTATGCAAATTATGACGTCCAATAAGTGGACCATGTGGCTGGTTAATATTACCCACATAGCACTAATCTGTTGTTTCTCTTTCACCATCAAAAACCACTGGACGTTTTTTTTCTTTCCACATCATTCTTGGGAAAACGATGGGGTTTGAGGTTTTAGTACACAATGCCACATTCATATGATTTTCTATCTCAGTGAAAGGAACAAGCCGAAATGCCCTCTCGTAAATAATAAAACAGAGACTCATAAAATTTTCAAGTTTGTTTGGCATTGAGCTGCTGTACTATAAGTTCAGCCTGAAACTACAAAACCCCAAATGAATGTCAGGATGGTACATAGGATAGATAGCTGGGAGGGACGAGACTGAGGCTGAGTATGTGCATTTATCTACTCATGCCTCTAAAGGCAATAGAGAGTGTACTGTCATTGACCAGGGCCCTCATTTATAAATGTTGCTGCGCGCAAAAAAGTAGCAACAGCGGGGGTGAAATGTGAGTAAGCATCTTGGTTTTATTTGTTAGAGCCTAAATACATAAATATGTAAATGTAATTAATGTAATTATATATTTTGCATGCAGATATGGGTGGAATTATTTGAGAATTGTTTATGTTGTTACATTTTTAATTGCATGTCAGCATTGTAGGTCGGGAGGTGCGACTTTTCCTTGTGTGTCAAACAGTTTTTGACTGCAGTAAAAATGTTGTTCTTGAAAGTCTAAAAATCAACAAATATGAACAGAAGCAGAATATTTCGTTAGATACTTTTGGACTTTTGGACTTTAAAACTCTGGAGATGTTTGGTTCATAGGAATCGGAAACAATACAGTCACCACTGAAATCTAATCCTATATTAGGCCTGTTATTTTCACCACTCACATATCTTATAAGGTATAAGACTAAAAAAAACTACACTAAAACAAATTGGTTGTGCCAATCATGAAATTGAAATCACCTTCGGGCCAATCTTGGTGGCTATATAATATATAATAGTGCTCATGCGCTGTGCATTTTATGCGACAACATGGCTGCTTTGGCATTGGCCAGATAGTCCAACAAAGGCTGCTTAAAAATGTCAGCATACAGTATAGGTGCGTGCGTAAGTGCATTCTGAGGTCTATGAGTACGCAATGTTTTAGGATGGAATCTACACTGAGTTTTATCAAAGAGGCCCCAGGTGATTACTGTGAAAAGTGTTTTCCTTTGAAAAAATAATACGATAGATTTGTGTGTTTTAGAGAGACGCGGACAGATTTTGAGGGACGTGTGTTGCAGTTCCAACTTCAGCATCTGTGTAAATGCACAGCCAAACAAGATTGCAGTTCTTCTCCTGCAAATGTCCTGACATTGATTTTGTTTTTCAGTTCCTCACTCTTTGATCACAAATGTGAAAGATCAAGGGATTCAGATAAATAACGTAACAATGGCGCAGACATATTTTTATCTGAAAAGCCAGACACTATAGCAAGTGCTGTTATGATTTCTTTTCATTCCTTTGCTTTTCAATGTAGTCATTTCATTCTTTTTTTGTCAGAAAGGTTGTATGGAATGCAAGGCTGGACAGAGTTATCTGTCTGGGAAAATACACACAAAGAGAAGTTACGAAATGCCAAGGTTACCACATGATGCACAATTGATTTTTGCACACACGCTTTTGAATCTGGTCTTCCTTACCAACATTTAGTGAAGGAAGACAGTGTGTGGGATAATTACAATGTTTGAAACATCAGTACGAAACCAATATTTATTTCGATTTTTTATTTATTTCAATATTCATTCATTCATTCCTTCATTTCCTGTAACTGTTTATCCTGTGCATGGTTTGCGGGGCGGCTGGAGCCTATCCCACTTGACAAGTCACCAGTTCATCACAGGGACACATAGAAAGACAAACACACTCACATTCGCATTTAGAGTCACCAATTCACCTCTACTGCATGTTTTTGGTGATGAGAGGAAGCCGGAGAACCCGGAGGGAACCCACGCAGACGCGGGGAGAACATGCAAACTCCACACAAAAAAGTCCCTTCTTGCTGTGAGGCAACAGGGCTACCCACTGCTCCACCATGCTGCCTATTTCAGTATTATTTTTCACGTTTTTGTTACTAAAGGGAGAGTAAAGTACCAAAAAAAAGGTACCATTGGGCAATGGGTACAGAATGCCAGGAGCTGTACCTGGTTTTGATTCAAAAGTGGAACACAACCCTATTTTGTACTGGTGTAGTGTGAGAAGATGGGAGAGTGAGTAGGAAAGACAGTATAGATGAAACCATGGTAGACTGCAGAGGAGCAATCATCAGAGTGTTGAATAAACAGTTTTGGCCAGGTTTATGTCAGTATGATGGTGTCTCTATTGTGACTCTATGTGGCAGCTCCAACTCAAAAATTGTCCCTCAGTTGCTTTAACTTTCAGTTTCTTCGTCGAACCACCAGCACACACCATCGTACCTCAGTGCTTTCATTGCATACGTTATTTTTTTTAAGTTGCTGTCGTTGTTTCTGCTTGTATTCATTCGTCAAATTCATCGTTCATTCATTTTTGTTTTCTTTTTCATTGTGTTCTTTCATAGGTTCTCCAATGCCCTCCCCCTCCTGTCCATCACCTTTCATTGACCAATCACATCCACAGTCAGCCAGGCCACATCACAACACGTCGTTAGGTGACGTGGTTGAGCCAGACTCAGAGGAAGAGGAGGAGGAGGCGGAAGAAGAGGAAGAGGATTATGCAGCGCGATTGTACTTACCTGTAACACATGGTAAAAGCTCATAACCTAATCTTCCTGTTCCCTTTTTAAAGCACTGGATAGTTCCAGTCATTATCAGCCTACATTTGGATTTGACTAACATGCAGAAGAAATTGATTACTAAGATGTCCGGCAATTGTTGACGTGTGCTCTGAATATTCAGATCATATTTACCATATTTCTGTCTCAACTTGGCAGGTAGTAAAAGCAGACAGGTGGTCTTAATTAGGTCTGTAATTGATATGATGCAAAGCAGACATAAACATATAGGTCAACTGAATTCATCCAAACTTTTACTTCAGTGTTTCCAGCCTCGCCGAGTTCCTCTCCGTTTCATATTTCAGACTCCACCATATGAGCTGTTACTGTTTTTCATGTTGATTGCTTATGATAAACGACCACTCATTACACTTCAAACATGGAGGCTTGAACTTCCAGTGACCTCCATTGTGCTGCCAGTGGTTGTCCTCAACAGATCAGCCAGCTGTGGTGCATGGAGTCAGAACACTTTCTCCATTACTGTCATGGTTTTTCTCAGCCTTTTTCTTTATTGCCTGTTTGTTTTCCAACCTTCCCTTCCTTTCACGTCTGCGTCTGTGTCTTTTCACGCAAACGCTTGACGCATTATTGATCATAGAGAGCAACTGAAAGATGTAAACACAAAAGAGACCGATTAGATTAGTCCAATACAAGGTCAGCAAACTGTTAAAGGAGGTAAATATGGCATTATTGGCATTATTCACTAGTCTACTGACTCCTCTAAGCATTTTAAAACAGATGCCATACCCTTTACACACACATTCATACACTGGTAGCAGAGGCGTTGTTTTTGCCTTTAGTGGTTGTACAGCTGAAGTGGTTTGCCAGCATAGCAGCTTGATGTTAAGTGGATCATGTTGGAAACCAAGTTCAGTATTACATCATAACTCACTTGATACTTTGGCTCCATCAATATTTTGGGGTGATTGTGGCGTTAAATTAAAACTCATATACTTCAGATAAATTACGCAAATCAAATCAAGCTACTTTGTTTTTGTCAGGAACGACCCAAATGGAAATTTGGTTTCGGGAAAAATCCATCCCATATAAGGGTTTTCATTTTTCCATGTTCTCATGTCAGACGGTATTTTTCATTCTCACACACCGAGACCAGACAGCCGCCATTTTTGTGCACAGCCCATCCATAAGTGCTTGTTTGACTAGAATTTGGCATGCTCAGGTTGGCATCAGGCCTGGTGGCTCTCCACATGGTAAATGTTAGGTGTTTTAACTGCTCAGGCCACAGGGACTGCGTTTGAGTTTGGTTCACATTAGAGTGCTGATCTGAGAGCTGTGCCTGCTCTTGTTGAGGTTGGCAAGCGGCCGATGCCGAGTCATTTAGACCGACCATTGACACTGGATCAGAGCTCGTGTACTCAGGATTGTGTTTAAAGAGAGTAACTAAGACAACCACAGTTCGGGTCTACATCAGGAGAGGGGGCGTGGAAGGGAGAAATAAAGACACGAAGGAGGAGATTTGGAAAGGAGGAGAGTGAGAAAAATAAGAGCTGCATGGAGGAAACAGAGAAACAGACAGACGTCTATACTCATATTTACATCGCCATCTAAACATAATCAGAAACGGCTCTGAAATAGATTCTTAGAATGGCTAAAAGGTTGTGTTTAAGTGTGTGTTTGTGGATATGTGTGTGGTCCTCTGTCCCCCAAAGTTGTCCCAGCTTGACTTCACCCACCAATTGTCAGCCAAAAATCGAAAATATCACTCTCAACAGACATGTTTTTGCGGCACTGTACCTGACTAGATGCACCTTTTCTAATCTCAAATCCTTAAAGCTCCTTATTTTTTCAACCCAGGAGAGGCATTTGTTTTCAGACAGGTGAGCTGTTTATCTTTCCCCCCCTGAGATTCAAAGGAAGCCAAAAACCCTCCACTCTCCAGCCTTAAGATACCTCAGAGACGCCAAAGCCATCAGCTCCGAGCAGAAACAGCAGCAGGAAAAAAAGACAGGGTTTGATGCAAATGGCAGGATGACGACAAGGGTTATTGATAATGTCTATACTGAAAGCAAATGGGAGGGTAGACCAGGGCGACAAAAAGTAGGCAATTCTCCTCAACACCACAACTAATCAATGATCCATTGAATGAATCGGGGGGGGTTAGAGCATATCTTTACTTTGTACCAGATCTAATCAACGATGGGGATGAGAGGAAGAGAAGGAAGAGTGAAAGAATAGATAGATAGATAGATAGATAGATAGATACGTCTCACATCTGAGGCTGTTATAGAATAGTGTCATTTAAGTAAATCAAAATGTCGTGGCACACTCTATAAAAAGAGTCAGGAAGATGGAGAGAGAAGCAGATGAAGAGAATAAGACTGGAAGGGAGTTTGAGGAGAGGTGAAGAGAAAGACTGTCTCAAAGATTTGCAGGGCTAATTGAGAATCATTTTGAAAAATGCAATCTTCTTTTTCTTCTGCCAATTTGCCAACAGATCATCCAATTTAAATGACAATATTCTGTATTGCCTCTCAAAATACCCACAGTAACCTGACGAAAAATGTTTCTTAAAAGTGTTTTCTGATATACTACCGCTCAAGATTACAAGACATAGTTCATTGATTGATTGCACTCTCAGCAGATGCTTTTTGTGCTCAGCCATCCACCTCAGCTTTTTAAATCTTTGTTTTGGCAAGACCTGTGGTCCTGTGGTTGGCTGCTGATGGGCCGGTCCTGGTCCTGTGGTTGGCTGCTGATGGACTGGTCCTTGGTCTGGTGCTGTGACTTGCTGCTGATGGACTGGTCCTGGGGCTAGCTGATGGTCACTCCCATCCTCTTCTTCAAACTCACTGTCAGAATCTGAATTGACAGAAATTAGATCCTGGCATTCTGAAAACTCTTTTTGTCATCTTCCAAAGATTTCTCTCTTCTAAAATAATTTCTAAGGCCCTCTGAGTAGATGCACTGTGTGATAAGGAGCCACACAGGCAAAGCTATTTATTTGTTTTGTCCTGCCCCCAATTTGCAGATGGGATATAGTGTTGGGAAATACAGAATTGTTCCCACAATACAGAGGATAAAGTGTGTTAACCCAGTACGTAGAATTTCAGTACTTTTATTACCCTTGGCTCCAATGGACCCGAACACCAGATATTTAATATAGATGCATGGGAATATATTCTGTTATGTATTCTTCCCAGAAATCAAGCCAAGGCCAATGAGTCTCAGGTTGAGAATATAATTAATTGCAAAAATTGTCTTTTAGTGAACATTTAAAACGGGTCCCAGACCTGAACACCACACTAGGATTAACAGGATGTCTGTCATTGTGTAATCAAATGACTGTTGCTTTCAATTTTCTGCAAGACATTGCTTGTCAGAAGAAATAACAATAACTTATGTTATTGAAGACACACCAGATGTAGAGGTTTTTCTGTTGAGGACATGGTCCCAAAGAAAAATAAATCACTTTGATTTTTATGGGTCCCACGTTCTCTGTTCTGTAGCATCAGCCTCTTGATGAACTTCTGTTTTCACCCATCTGCTGTGCTTGTAAAAGTCACAATATCGAGTGTGTGTGTGCTCCATCCAGCACAGTATTTAAATTTTCTGGCAATATCATTCTGATACTCAATTGAATACAGTAAAGTTAATTTGGAGAGAATGTTTGGAAAGAAATAAAAAAGAAATGTGATAGAAATACGAAAACAAAGAGTAGGTCATTGGTAAAAAAAAATTAAAAAAAATCCTGGTGGCAAAAAGAGGCAAAAGGACAGAAAAAAAGATGAAAGTGTAAAGTAGAAAAAGCAATGGAAGACCCAGTGGTTTAGTAGAGCACAGTCTTCCATATTAATGACTTGGCCTGAGAGAGAGAGTAAAAGGACAGATAGAGAGAAAGAGAGAGGGCATCGAGAGCTGACTTGGCAGGAGAAAATGAATTAGAGAATGAGGGTGAGAGAAACGGAGAAGAAAGGGAGGGCGGATGAGGGGTCATTGCACTGGTGCTACGCTCAGAAGAGAGAAATTTGAAGGACTTATGAGAGGTTCTGAGATGGCTGCAGCTGACTTTACTAGATATCGGAGTGGAAGACAGGAAGGACAAGTAAGAGAGGAGTGGTGCAGAGCTTTATACAATTTGAGATGAAAATGGAGCAATGTGAGGTTACCTGAGTTATTGTCTCTTCTTGTATTCCTGCTGAAAGTAATAATTTACATTTGCAATTCCAGCCTCTCTCTGTCTCCACAGAGCCTACATAGTATAGTATAGGAAATATAGAGGATCTCAGCTCAGCGGGTCTCATTCATTCACCTCCATTGAACATCACCACTACAAGGTTAGAATGGGAAATGACAGACAGGCAGACGAAACAAATCGATACACATCCTGATTTTCTGCCTTTTTTTATCTGGACGTCACGGTTCATTGGATGTGGATATTGTTCTGGTGAAGCCAAAGAAAGAAGACAATATTCAAGGAAACACTTGAAGCAGACAGTCATTAATCATTGATAGAGTTGTGAAATAGACATGCTTAGCATAGATTCTTTACACCGCCGTGAATAAATTATCGGTCTGTTTCTCCGATTGTGAAGACATAGTGGCCAGATTCAGCTGTTATTGGTCCAGCTGTCTTTTGAAGGATTTCCTCTCACATTGCTGTCGTGGAGATACTATTGAATTTCATTCTTAAGCGAGCAAAGGACAAATTGCCTACAAAATAGAATGTCTGTTATTCTCACAAGTAATTATAGGCTACACAAAGTATTGAGATTTGACTAAGCTTATACCACTGCATATCACATTTAGAGGACCAGCATCTTGGACCCAAACAAACGATTGAATCGATCACTCGGTAAAGTTGGGGGGGGAAAAAAACATCAGAACACACACTGCTCACTAAACACAAACTGTAAAACTATGTTGATGAATATGACTCAAGATTCTGTTACTCTACGGCCGATTTCTTCACTCAGATGTTTTCAGGAACTTTTTTTGTTTATCTTTAAAAGTAGACAGTTTATGTGGAGCCATCCTGTATTTGGCTTTCGGGGGGGCAGAGGGGGACTCACACATGCTTGTGTCCAAGAGGATTACTGTGATGGTGACACTGCTGTTTAAAGGGTCAAACAGCAGGTCACTTTGGGCTGACTTGCTATTGTAGAAACACCGTGACTTGTTACCTTTTCCCTGTTGCTCTCGCTCTTCACCCATCTCTGCTGCATCCCTTCATGCTTCCATTTCATGCTGTCTCTCCCTTAACTCCTTCTCTTTGCCGTAACGCATTCACTTGTGTCGCTTTTTGTTGTTTCTTTCTCCCTTCAAAAAAATCTGTATTGTCAGATGAGGCAGCCATGAAACCACAATTTTATAGCGCAGGAATTCAGGAAGAGCACCGCGAAAGAGCACCATTACAACACACGCACACACACACACACACACACACACACACACACACACACACACACACACACACCCAAGACCAAGAGTGTGCCCTTAATTCTCCCGCGTAGATAGAAAAGTGTGTTATTACATCAGCCATGTTTTTAATTTTAAACCAGTTTCGAGAAACCAACATCAGTGGTTTTTCCACTCATGCTCCATATTAAATTCTATTCATTACCACAGTTTACAACATCCCTAGCCAATTCTAGCAAGAAACATCTGTGTTTTAGCTCAGTTTCAGATGCTGTCCTTCGGCGAGATACACACAGGACCTTCGCTTCAATTTTCAGGTGTTCGGTGCGTCCAGCTTACCGTGATGGTATGTAGGGATCTCACAGCTCCCAAGGGGTTTCATCAGTAGTTTGTATTCTTTCAGGTTTTTAAGGCCAATATCTACTTCTAGTTCCAAAACTAATATGTTTACAAAAAGTGGCAGAAAAAGGCGTCACGGCGACACAACGCCACCTCGGTGTGTGTGTTCACAGTTGTGCCGACATTCCGCAACATTAAGAGGCAACAGCGAACATAAAAGCCGATATATTTCATTATCTCCCCAGTTTAGCGGTCAGTTTCTGTGCTTGCTCTTCAAATAACGGACTTCCTGTTGCTGCCGCCTCGTAAAATCCCCCGGGGTAGGTCGCTGAGCATATTACTACAACATCACACCCGTTTTGCAACGCCGGGGCACTTCATTCAGACAGGCGCCTGTTTCGGCGCTGTCACTACCTCCCGAGGCGTCACAAACTGACACCCCATTACGCCTTTATTGCTTTCAGACGGACGTCGGGGTGGAATAAAAGCGCAACAGGCCCAGAATGAAAACGCATTCTGAATGGGGCCATAGATGAAAGGTGATACATCTTCAAACCCTAAACAGAAGTCCATTTGCTTCCGATTCAACCTTTGAGGATCACATGTGGATACAGGGACAGTATTAGTAGTCGTAGCAGTAGTAAAGCATAATATACATGCAATACTAAAGTATACTGCAGTACTAAGAACGCAGTCCTATAAAATATCCACAGTCTCTGCTTTCTTAATGTCTTCTGAAAGAGTGTTAGATATTATTGAAGCATAGTAAAAGAACACTGGCTCACACGTTCTTCATGATGTGGTTGTGAGTAACTGTTACGACCCAGCTCGTTGGGGAAAGGGATGCAACATAAAACCAGTTGTTAAAGGTTGAAACAAAGCCATTTATTAAATTTGAAAATGATTAATATAACAAAAATCAAATCAAGTGAGGCAGACTAACACAATGGAATGGGAAGGGCAACTGGATGCTGTTTAAATAAATGAAAGCAATATAACCAACAGAGGATCTTAATACTAACACAATAAAACCTCTCTCACTAGGCGGAATGCAGAAAAACCAAAGTACAAAAAACAGCACCCCTAAACCTAGTGTGGCTAACAGAAAGGATCTACTGTAAGTGTGTGAGAATACATTTATTAGTGCCTATATTACTAAAACCTACCCCAAACCCAAAAAACATTGCTACTAAAGCCTCACAGACACAATGATCTCACGTCCACAAGCACAGTTTATAATCACACAATCCAGCCACGCCGAGTGTTTGTCTGGACGAACTTTTGTGTTCTCCCCTTCGTGCTGCGTTGACCGGGTTTGCTGGTTGATCGAGGAACCGCACCAATCAGGAGTCAGCAGCCACGAACGAGGAGGGACGGACCAGCGACGTCGGTCGCAGGAACCAATCACCAAAGGGTGACCGCACAGCGTCATTATGTCCGTTGATCTGTAATCAGAATTAGAAGACACACACGGGGGGGAAACGGCTGCGGCCGTAACAGTTACCAATAGGCCAGCAGCAATACAGGTCCGGAAGGATTGTGAAGGAAAAGTGCCTCAGAGTTTAATACGCCCTGATTTTTTTCATTGCAAGTCTAGCTGCAGAATTCTGAATAAGCCGAGGAAAACCATTTATAAGAGAACTTTTGGCAGCGGTTTTGCCTCCTTAAACAGTGAGCCCAAAGAAAAATCTAGACCACAGTACTGGAGCCACAGTTAGTATTCATGATCTTTGTTCCAATGTAATTCTAACCCTGTCCCAGTGGAGTTTTCTCAGCTTCAGAACATATCGGCAGTCTTCTGTGTCTCTTTTCCTGTATTTTCTATCCATTTCATTGCGGGTCATTGAGCAGAGAGGCACACTCTCCACCTACATGGACCACAAATGCAGCCCATGCTACAGATAGAGGCCGGCTTCACTCCGCTCTCTTTGCTTGGAGTCCAGAGGTGAAATGAGTTTTCACGCTTCAAGAACCACAAGTCTTAACTCTTCCACTGACCTCTTTCAACTATGTCAATGACTCTTTTACTTTATCCAGGATCTGTTCTCTTGTCTTTTTCTACTTGAAATCTCTTACTCTTGCCCTCTTTCTCTGCAGTCTCTCCAGCCTGATCTCACCGGATGGCGTACGAATAACACGGCAATGTCATTTTGCCTCAATCACAATGTTTTTTTTGCTTTGCGTGTGTCATTTATAGACTTGAGACAAACCAGTTCGCTGTATTCACTCAATTCCCTTCACCCGTCTGCATACAAACAGACTTTTAATACAATCCAAATCATCCTGCGGGAAATCAATCATCATATATTGTGATAAGTGATTTCATCCCACATCCTGCTATTCGCTGTCACTTTTCTCTTTTTTCGCAGTGTACCTAGCCTTTATGATTGGGTGAAATTCTTCCACATAATGCGCTTTCTCATTTATGCTTGGCTACCGTGTGCTTATAAGCCATAATTTGAGTAAATACAATAATGTAACGTGTTTGATTGCTTAACACACACCCACAAATTGCGACTGGAACAAAATAACACCAAATTTGTGACATTAACTTTGACCTTCATTGACTTGTTATAAGTTGCGTCCATTAGTGAGTTAACTTAGGCAACACATTAAAGTCACCTCTCGTATGTAACATAACTAAACTTATTTTATGCCAGATCATGATGATGCCTGTACCTAACCCAGTCTTTTTTTTTTCTGCCTAAATCTAATCCAACAGTGTCTAACACTCATAAAATGGGGACTAGTGTTAGATGACACAGAACAGTATAAAATGTGTGAAATGTCGTCGCATGAGAGCTTTCTCTCTCTTTCTTTCTGCATCTTGTTTTCCTCTCTTCCAGTCTGTGGTGTTCTCGTTCTATCTTTGCTAAACTTCCTTCACTACTGGTGTTGCTTCCAAAACTTTTAATTGACTTCCTGTGTTGCGTCCTTTTTTTTTTTTGTCTGTGCCCTCTGTTTTCTTCTCTCCTTGTTCAATTTTCTGTCAACAGCAATGGAGTTAAACCCTGACCTAGACTTCAATTGGCCTTCCTTCTGCTCTAATTTTGTAAAATTGCTATTTTTGTGTTATGTAAACCCATTATTTTTTACATTTGTATGCTTTTGTTTTTATGGGCCTGCCTATTGTCCTCTGCATGTCAGTTCATTACTTATTATTGCCTGACATTATTTATTCTACGTTTTTTGTTGCTGCTACTCATTATTTCTCAATTGCGATCATACCCAGAGAAGACATAATCATGATCTGTTCTGACAAAAAGAAATGTTGTTTTTAAAGCACAGCAAAAATCATAACTATTTCTAGACAGTACTTCACATGTTTATTTTACTGTAAATTACATTTTTAGAAAATGTTACCGCTACAAAATATGTCACAAATAAAGTGAAGAGGGGGGATATAGGAATGGGGTCCATTTGTCTGTCCGTCCGTTTGTCATGTTTTGTTTCCAGATTATAAATCAAAAGCTGTTCAATATATTTTCACAAAACTTTATACAAACAACAGCCAAGTACTGAAGCTGTGCCTTTGTCTATTTAGGGATTTTTGTCTTTTCTATTTTTCCATTTTCATGCTTACAAATTTGAATTTTGGCTCATTCTCTGAGTGGGATTTGTGTCAGATGAAGGTTCCCAGAGCATAAGTCACAGCTGTACAATATTTTTTTCACCAAACTTTATCTACACATATCCCATTTACTGTGAATGTTCCTTTTGATCATTTGGATATTTTAAGCATTTTATTTATTTTCATTTTGGTTTCTTTAATTTTCTATTCCCTGCTTGTTTTTTGTTTTTGTTATAACGAACCAGAGAACCCATGTATAGAGCTCCTTTGTATGAGTAAACATCAATATTTAAATCCACAAAGAAGAAGAAAACCCTGACAACACTGACAATGGAAATATGTCTTTTGACATGGCTTATGTGAGAGAGAGAGAGAGAGAGAGACGGACGGAAGGCGATGATGCAGAAAGAGTTGAAGTGCTGTTCAGAGCAGAAAGAGCAGTCGACATATAGACTTACACAGATGGATACAGTGAAGCTAGTAATCACTCTGCATTTGACACATAACCTCTTCCTCAAAGACACCTCACCTCAGGGCTCCGCTGAGATGCCCATTTACTGAGCACACATCGGTCCATCACACTGCTGGAGAACTCTGTGAGAGTGAACATACTCAGTCACACTTATTTGCTGCAACACATGTGTTCTGCTGCACTGTTTATTAAATGTGATGTAAGTCATCGAGCAGCCCTCAATTTCAGCCACTTCAATGATTGCGTAGCATACCTAGATTTGTGGTTTTTGGAGACCACCAATTTGCCTCTTGGTGAGCTCATTGTAATAATGTAATACGACTGCATTCCAAAGGTAATTCAATCAAGCCGTTGCTGTAAGTTTGGTGACTCTACACCCAGGCACAGCAGTTCCAGGGCCGTATTCAATGGGCAGCCAATTTGCAGCACCCGGGGACCAACACCGGTTCTAAATCAGTGACTTGGTCATGGGCATCAACAGGAGAACCAAAGCAACATGAAAGAACCAGTGGCAATATGACTCCTATACTCTCATAACAGTTTGTATTTGCAAGTCAAAAATGGAAACCAGAAGACCTCAGAATGTGGTATCAAATCGTAGTTATGATAAAGCAACTTTAACTTAATTTCCCCACCATTTTCACACCGCTATCTCTCATTATGCAGGCGGTTTTAGTTGGTTAACAGTTGATTTATTCCTGATGGCCATGTCTTTGTACACTGGAACGTTGGATGAAATGTTAAGAGTTCGCTGTGGGTGCCCCTCTTGACTGCAGTCTTTTGTTTGCTTTCCTCCCCTCCGTTTTTTCTGCTCGTACACCAATTTGCTTTTAGCTGAACAACCAATCATTGATTTCTCTCACTGTCTGGCTCCAACATGCTCATTGAGCCGAAGAGCTGCCAACAAAGGCTGACATGGGCCAATGGTACAGGACACATGACAAAACCTAGAGCCACAGAAGCTTTTTGATGACTCAATATTGCATGATGGCCTGCTGTCATCACACTAACATCTAGTTGCTAGACTATAGGTCTATAAGGTTGAATGCAGTATGGGCATACTTGTGGAGATTAAGTGGACATATTAGATATTTGCACCTTGATGTACACAATAAATCATCTTAAATAAGAGAATGATGACAGGTGTATCCCTCATTGGATCAGTATGAAACAATGCTGCATGAGATGTCATTCACATGTTGTCATATTGGTAGGGTTATGTTATTTTTCAGTCTAGGTGCAATACTGAGCGCTCCACTATCAGCAGCTTTAGTCAAACAAAGAAATAGTACAGTAACAGCTGATGACTAAATGCCATTTAAACATCATGTTTAATGAATGAGATGCCTGACATACTTTTTTTTTTCAGGGCATTTGAATGGTAAAGTAGTTGGATCCATTATTTTTCTCCACATTGCAGTTTGTTGACACAGAAGGCTGCATTCCCTCCACAACAGTGAATGTGCATGGGTTGTATTACTTTGTTGGGTTCAGTTTGAAATATCATTTGACCAAAGACCCTCTGGTTATGGACTTCATTTAAAATCAACCTGGGTGGAAGAGATAGGCTTGTGTCTTTTTTGCATCTAGTGATGTAGTTGCAGACTGAAACCAACTGAACACTCGTCATCTCACCCTCTCTCACGTGGGCCGTTAAAAACACGAAAAGCCCTCTCTGTATCTTTGTACATCTCTAAGATTTGCCCGTTGATTTGTCTGTTCTGGGCCACTTTAGAAACATGGTGGAGCAACATGGCGGATCGTGTGGAAGAGGACCTGCTTCCTCCGTAGACATAAAAGGCTCATTCTACAGTAATGAAAACAGCGCATGTGTCAGGAAGAACAATGCCATCCACTTTGTGGACGATCTCCTCCCGCTCTATCCCTCCCATCTACTGACAATCACACATGCTCTGCAGAGCGACTGCAGAGAGAGACGTTGTCTGGTTTTACATCTCCCTCGTAAATTAATGATTGTGTTGTGTGAGCTCTCCTGTCGACTGAACCCTTATGTTTGTCTCTTTTTTTTTCATCCCCCTTCCATAGAACGTTGGGGGATATTGCATCGCTTTGGCAAAACGCAAAAACATTTTTCAAGACCCTTGGATAACCCATCAAACATGAATGGTGCTTTTTGATATTTTTATGCCCCCTCCAAAGGGAGTTATATGGGGTTACTTTTCTCCCTCTCTACGTCGGTGTGTAATGGGGAATAGTCGATCTATGTCTCCTGAAAAAGCGTCGGACAGAATTCACTGAGTTCCAGTTGTGGGGATGTCTTTGTCCTTGGACACAAATTTTCTTCTTAACATTTTAATTTTTCTTGTTTTGGGTTTTTAAAAAAAAGAAATTAAAAAAAAATATTTTTGCTTTAGAACTTTGTACAATTTTTATTTTTTGCATATCCGTGGGAACAACTCATACCTATTCATAAGAAGAGAGTGATGTGTGTTTTTGAACCATATCTTGTCAACTGTGTATTCTTTCTTAGACAGGTTGTACATGTATTCCAGGAATGATGCGATATCTATCGTTTGCTCGTGACAAACGATATTCGGATATACCTTCTCCTGATGGCTCTTGTTTAAGTTTGTAGGTGCACTTGGTGGGCGCAGACCATTCAGTGCCATATTGGTTTCGATCGTTTCTTGAGGCTGTTTTTAAACAACAGTTCTCCTCTCTCAGCTCACCTGCTGCTGAGGAGAGAGAACTGAGGATTGAAAAAAAAAGTGTTGTTGTGTATAAAATATCATGCAGACGAAGATGGTAGAGACATTGTCTGGTTCTACATCTCGTAAATGAATGATTGTGGTGTGAGCTCTCCTGTCTACTGAACCCTTACGTTTGTCATTTTTTATCCCCCTTCCATATAATGTTGGGAGAGAGAGAGAGCAACTGACAGTCCAATGTACAGTGAAGTTAAGTGGAGTGTGTATGTCTGTGTGTCCTGATTATTTATTGTCTAGCTGGAATTGGTGCAGTACTTGGGTGTATAACACAGGTGTGCCTTATTTTCTGATTTGCAGCACAAGGAGGATGAACAACAGAGGTTTTTTGACTGTTTTATGTTTATTTTAGAACAAGGATAATTTGATTGGAACTTAATTCATTGACACTTGCTACATATTACTTTCCTAAGTTTGTCCTAAGAGTCAAATGTGGTAGTAGTACAAAAGTTTGTTTTTACAAGAAGGGACGACCAACATAGCACAAGAGTCAGATTGCAGCAAAATAAAGGAATTTTCAGCGCTGCCTTCTTCTGTCATAAGTCTCAAACACACCTCTTCAGAACTGCTTTTAATGATTGGTAATGTTACATGCATGTCTACAGACATATGTATGTGTATATGTTTTTAAGAACCCAATATTTTCCTTTCTCTAGCCCTAATCTATTGAAACAAACATGTGATACATAGAAACGACTTGATTAAGTACTCAAAACCAAAATAATACTGCTGATGGAATTTCACATTCCAGACATAATTATTCTGGGTCAAGTAGTGACTGTACCTGCACACATTATCAATAACTAAAGTGGGAGCTGTTGTAGAAATTGCACAAGTAATGATTAAAGAGGAAACAATGACCAATGGCTGCACTTTAGGATCTTTGATACAAATCAGACTAAAGACCATTTGTTTCACACGTTGGTGGTTCTTGCATGAAATGGTAGACGTTGGTGCAGACGCAGAGCTCCAAATATTTTCTGCGGAATAGTCTGGGTGAATCACAGAAATGTATATCTACTCTGATGAGCAATTAATGCTTTGATAGTCTGTCACGGATTTGTCTCCCCCGCTGAGGTGAGGTTTTCCTGTGTTGTGTTTCACGGAGTGATGAAATGAGATCTATTATGGAATATAATAGAATTTCCCCTGTTAACTATGCAGATGTCTGTTCATGAAATGAAGGAGCACTGCCTTACCGTGGGGAGAGAGATCAGTGTCCCCTGGTCCTTCAGGGAAAAAAAATACACCCAAACAAACCCTATAACAGCTTAAGCCACACACACACACACACAGATAAAGACAGGCTCTCTCATTCTCACTTAGATGGTTCATTTGATCTTCTGTTGCTTTATTCCAGATTGCCACGTCATTGTGAAAATATTGGAATGATTCATGAATAATAAGAAGAGCATTCTGTGTTTGTGTTCTCATCACTGTCATCAAGGGTAGACAAGGCATGGCTAGTGCCTGTCACCATAACGAGAGCCACAGATGCTCACCGAGGTCCAACATTAGGGGACGGCTGACTGTTGCCCGGGTGTGTCAGGGCGTTTTATTCACCAGTGACAGCTCCACAACAAAACCCTCAACCAAAAGCTCCAAACTACAACCCCCTCTAAACCATACAAACTCAATTTTTAAAGCAAAATGGTTGATAGTGCGCTATGAAAAGCCAACCAGTCAATCAATGACATATTGACAGCTGTAGTAATTCCTGCACCATGCCAAGCATCCTTCTAACTATGCGTCTTCTCTTTTACTGACAGAGCAACTATCCAATCACCATGGCTCCACCCTGCCTCCGGTACCGCCCCCTCACCGCCAGCAGCCCTCGATTACAGCTCTCAATCAATCCCTGAGCTCCACACATCACGCTGGCCAGTCCCTGAATTTGACTCGGCAGCTAACCCCTCCCACTGGAAGCCCGGCCCCTGTGGCCGGCCAATCACCAGCCGAGCTGCAGACCACACCGCCAGAGAGCGTCCCGCTGCAAGACAGCTGGGTGCTAGGTAGCAATGTGCCTCTGGAAACAAGGTAAACTGACTTTATCTGACTTTATCTTTCATCTGTTACTTACTAGGCTCTGAATTGACACTGAAGAGCTATATAATATATAAGAGCTGCATAAGAGACCTGAATTTATATTTCTGCAACGCCAACAAAAAATGTACTTATGTTTTATACTTAATCCTTAACCTCCTGAGTGACTCTCTACTCTAACAAGACAATAAGAGACAATTTTATGTTCACTAACAAATTATGGTTTAGCTAGGAAGACCAAAAAATTATATCATGATCTATTTAATCGCAATCATGATTTACACTCTAAATTGTAACCTTTTTACTTTTTTCTTTATTTCTCAAATTTGAAATTCTCTATTGACTAAAGCTAAAATACACTCTGAGTTTCTCCGTTTGCACTATTAAGACTGAATATTACATTAAAGATGACAGGTTATTTTTTACACAACCTCCTCATTTGCCGATCTATGCTAGCTATAACTCACGTTCTATTGTTGTATTGTTAACAATATGTCACCTATGTAAGAGTCATGCAAAGTAATTCGTCCAACCAGCATCTAGTTGGCTACGTAACTCTGTATGGGTTTTTTAATATAGGACGGATTGATTTGGAAGAAAGTAAAATACAGTGACACCACAGATGTTTCTGTATTCTGAGGGATTCCATTCGAGAAAATATGAAAACCGTTGGCGGAAACTGATGATGTGTCGACAACGACGTTATTAAACACTTAGCCTTTTTTCAAAAGCTCTAGGGAGCATCCAGAGCTTGTAAGTGTGGTGTTCTTCTCAGCTGTGACATGGGTTTAATTGCATAAATTTAGCCTTGAGCCCCTGTTATCCTGGATTGGAGCCATCTTTATTCCATGTTGAGCACTTGCTCCACATTCAAGAAGAAAATAAATAAATACAAATAAAGGTACATTTTATCTTATGAAGCTCTCTGATATTTAAAAATCCCTGATCTCTCCATCTGAGTTTAACATCACACCTTCACACTATGAAGGCGTTTTTCCCCCAAGCTGTCCTCACACAGAGGTCTAAAATTATGGGTGCGACTTTAAGCTGTCCTCACACAGAGGTCTAAAATTATGGGTGCGACTTTAACCTTGTCCCTTTGTTCACCAGACAATTTGTTGCCCTCTCGCTCTTTCACCCAGGCACGTTGCCAGGATGTCAGTTTTGGCTGGGCCTTCTAATTTCAGAAGTTAATACTGTTTGCCCTCCTCGGATGGTTTCCATTTAGTCTTACCAAAATAGAAATTCATATTATGCTGTGCGATGTGACCTGCGCATCTGGTTGATTATCATATTTTTAAAATCTTATTATAAAACCTTTTCAATTTAATAGCCCTGCGACGAACTGGCGACTTGTCCAGGGTGAACCCCGCCTCTTGCCCAAAGTCAGCTGGGATAGGCTCCAGTCCCCCCTGGCTGAGCTAGATTAACTTTCAACAGAAAGAGAGCACCACACTTTGCTTTCACTTCATAAGCTTGTTTCAACAGAAACTGTCTGTGTGGCTTCAAGGAAATAGGGAGCTCTTTCCAGTCTGCCTTGTTTTCTATTTTATTTTTCATTTTATTTATTTGTCTCAGTAAATAATGCATTAGCAGCTATGAAAGGAAGCGAAACCATCTGCATTCTAATTGCTGATGCACTCTACACAGCTGGAAACTGATGTGATTCTGGCGACTCGGTTTTAAGGGCTCTTTTCTTACACCCACCACAAAGTGGCACAAAACGCAGTGCAAGTGAGTTGTGATTTTCATGCCCAGCGCTCACGTTGGGTAAGTAACATACTTGCACCGATCTGTGCGCCCATGGGAGTGTTAGTCATAAAATGAGGCGTGCTAAGCTAAGCTATACTTTATGTCCCCCCCGGGGAAATTCTTTCTCTGCATTTGACCCATCCCTGAGGAGCAGTGGGCTGCCTTTACGGCGCCCGGGGAGCAAATTGCTCAAGGATACTTTGACTTGTAGACTTGCGGGGGCTGGGGATCGAACCACCAATCTTCCTTTCCCTGAACGACCGCTCTACCTCCTGAGCCACAGCCACCCCAATGCTCAGGTGCATTTTGCTTGCTGGTTGCAATTTTGAGGCAGACCAACAAAAAAAAAAAACATCTGAAATTAATTGCTCAGGATTTTTCCCATCATTTAACATGCACACATGTACAATCTGCTTGTTACACACACTAGTGATGCAAGGATTGGCTCTGACATCATCTGGATCTCCACCTCAGGATTTATCAGGAGGACGGCTGCTTTAGTCTGAATCATTTCACTGTATGAACCTGGACTGTCTGTGTGGGACCGTTAGTTAGTTAACATTAGATTCTGTCAGCGCACCATGAGATTTAAATCATTAGGTTGAGCTGCCGTGCCTCATGCGTAAATTGCAGCGACGGTAAAGACTCCAGATTTCAGCTGCTGTGGGATTGCTGATATTCTCCTAATGAATCCAAATAAGGATATAATCATTATGATCCCCACTCAACGACTGTAGACCTTTTACACACACAGGGATGTAGAGGAGCCCCTGTCCTTCTCATCAGTTAAATCATTCGTTCATATGTAGTCAAATGGAGTTGTTGATGGGACAGGGGATTGGGATGCAGAGGAAGAGGGACCATCGTCTCCAGCAGGTCTGTCTGCACACTCACAATAGAATAAATAAGGGAAACATTGATAGTCTTTATTGTCAATTTTAATTAGTAGAAATACAAATGAAGAATATGCAGCGTGTTCTCCCAGACAAGTGGGTGGGCTCAGGCCTGTCAGGCCAACTCACGATACTGGCTTTCACAGCAACTTCTTTTTTTCTGTCAAGCTCTTGTTAATGTCACCCAGAGAGAAAAGGGGAGCACCAGATTAATAGACACTAGCTGACTTTGTGTGTCTGGTGTGTGGGAATTTGTAGACTTTTGGGACAGCCGAGCTATAAACCCTGGTGCCGGTCTCACACACACACACACACAATTTATTAGGGTGTCTTTAACCTTGACCTTTCATTCACCAGACAATTTGTTGCCAGCTCTTTCTTTTCTTCTCTTCCCTTTTCTCTCTGTCTTCCGCTTTTTTTTTCTCAGTCCTAAGACAAAAAGGGATGATATATTGACAGAGGGGTCGCTCTCTGGGATCTTTACAACCCCCTACATTTTGAAGAATGTTTGGTACAATCAAACCATATCCCTGTATCAGCCTTACATTCATATGCAAGGCACACACATGCACACACACACACACAAAGTTAAAAGCATCTTTTGAAAAGACAGACCCTACAGTATGCGAGTGTGGTATGAGAGTGTGTGTATGAAATAGTACATCTGTCCCTTCCTCTGACAATCACACCGAGGCCTTCTCGATATAGAGTAAGAAAGAATATCGGCTCGTAAGGTGGAGCTGAAAAATAAATGCTGTGTGACCTGGAGGTGCTCCCTGCATGGCAATCAAACGCATCCATTCCACGCTGGGCGCTGCAGTCAGCACTGCCTCACTTTTATGCAGAAAGAGACGTCCAACACCTTCAAAACTGAATGTTCCTCACTGTTTGGTTGGTCCTTCATACTTTCACTGTCTTTTTCCTCCTTTCCTTTGATTCTTTGATTTGTATTCCTTCCCTTTTTCCCTTTCCTTATTTTATGATGTGTTACTTTCTTGCCCTCCTTCTTCCCTTCTATGTTCCCTGCTTGTCATCTTTATTTTCCCTTTGTCTGATTTATTATTGTTACTTTCATGCATACAAGTGTGCAGTTGAAGAATGTCAAAGAGACAAAGAGCTTCCATATGTAACCCATGTACTGTAGTGTCCGTCACATCTATTGTAAATATATAATAAGTGAAAATGATTCCTCATCACAATCTTCAGTGTTTGGAATCAGATCTGATGAAAAGATCAATATCAGCCTCACACAGCAGTCTGACCCAGGCGTCTGTCCTGCATGTTTCTGCAGCTGACATGGTATCATATAGACTGTGTGTGTGTGTGTGTGTGTGTGTGTGTGTGTGTGTGTGTGTGTGTGTGTGTGTGTGTGTGTGTGTGTGTGTGTGTGTGTGTGTGTGTGTGTGTGTGTGTGTGTGTGTGTGAAACAGCTATGGTATCATATGGACTACATTGTTAATCTTCACAGACAAAACACTCACCAACTGCCACATACCTTTACCCTATACTCTATTGTTCCTTCTGACCCTCCCTCACATACCCCACATACACACAAGATTGAAATGTAACTAAGAACATTTACTCAAGTGCCGTACATATCTACAATTCAGTGGTACTTGTACTTGAGTCTTTCCATTTTCGGCTACTTTATTCTTTCGCTCCAGTGCGTCACAGCCCTGCATCGTGCATGCCTATAACGGTTCCAGCCTTGTTTGTGTACGCAGACAGAATCCTATGGACAAAACAACAACAACAAAAAACAAAGTCGGACTATCTGGTTTGGTTTATGGTGATGAGTCTGTTGAGTTTATTAATGTTCCTCTGTATGACTGTATGTTGATTGTAGATTTGGTGTTGATTTTGAAAGCACCCTCAACTACTGCTCTGGCATGCATACTACAGCGTTTTCAGCCTTTTTTGTGGATTCGTGTGTATGGGGGATTGTTTGTTTTTTTACATAAGCAGGTGTGGTTTTGGAAGCTTTTGTTGAGTTTTCAACCAGGGTCACTTAAAGCTGTAATGAAATAACAGCATGAGGAGGCTCACGTTAAACTGGAGCTACAGTACCAGTCAGTGCATAGGTCCTGTTTTTTTTTTTTTTCTCTGTTGTCATTAAAGGCTGACATCACTAAGAGCTGCTTCCTGACTCTCATTCCATTCTGCTGGCCACAATATTGATATTAAGAGTGTGATTTGAATAAAACATAAGCATAATGCGAGGTAATAGATGTTTTTAGCTTATGTGATGTTACGTAATAAATGGCTCTATGTTTTTACTGAGCATGACACTGTAGACATTGTTTTTCTCTTCCTCTTTTCCTCTTTATTGCTGATACAGTTGACACTTTGACATACTGAGTATGCATGACCAGAGCAGGAGCTGGCAGGTGTTTTAATCCATCAGGAAAACTTGTTTCTTCAGACGTAACAGAGTGTTTCCATAATGAGGTAGGAATAAAAGCCTAGCATATTATATCTGCCTTCTGTCCAATTTGACTTTTTTTCTTCCAAAGAGTCAATCTTCAGAATATGATACACACAATTCTATTAAATATGATGTCAGCTGTGTAGTGATGAAGGAACATTAGCTCATGTCTTCCAGTGTACTGCCATCACTCACATGCAATATTTTCCACTACGCTCCACATTCCACAAACCCATTAGAATGTGTAGGAAGAACCAGGGGTGATGCTTTCTAGTGATAGTCTGAAAATAAAATGAATTTAAAACAACTTGTTTTTTTGCTCTACACATCAAACATCTGTGTTTACCACTTCTTCCAAGGGGATTTTACAGCCTAGATACTTTATGCAAAAGAGTATATACATTAAAAGTAAGGAACAATACATTAAAAGAATGTGAAACACAATGAGACAGATTTCTTTTTTTATCACTCTGTGTTTAAAGTTGTTTTTGCGGCTACAGTATTGTGAGTGACACATAGACAAAGAGACAGAGAAAGTAAAGAGGTGTGTTATAGGCCAATTATTGGATACCAAAGAGATGAAAGAGACAGAATGGGGTAACGTGACGGAACAGTGCAAATGTCCTCATTTAGAGGTGGTAATCCCTCCATTGACACACACACACACACACACAGAACTGGACAGAAGACTTTCCACACTCACTTCTGCCTCTAAGATTCATGTGCATGCACCTGTCATGTCAGGGGACACTGACAGAACTCGTCGTCACCCCACATTAAACAGGTGTTGATGTCAATCACATACGCGCTAACACACACGTCTGCACTTTGTGTGCTTAAAAAGGGACATTCTGCAAGGAAACTTGTATGATAATAGTGACCATTAAACAAATGCCTTGAATCTTAATATGATATAATAATAATGAAAATGTAATATATGTAAAATTATCATCTAAAACTTGCATTTTGTGTTTCCTCATGTCTTATTTGCTTTGTGTTAGATTTAGTTTGAAGATTCGACACAGTTTGGGATGAGATGCACGCAAAAATAGAAGAAACCAGGAGTTGGTCCAAAACGTTTTCACACCACCGTGTTTCAATACTTTTCATGCACCAATTACTCCACAATAATAGACAGCAATGCAAAAACATTAACAAAAAAGTTGTCACCAATATATCAATCTTCCACTTAAACATCATGTTGTCACCACTGTAAATTTGCTCTCTTGACCGGACATTATGTATGAGGACTGTTTACTCGACAGCCAATCGTGGTTGCTCTGAAACACTTGTCTGCCATCTGCAGCCGTGCTTTGTGTTTTGTGCTATCACATTGTAGTCATGATACACAGTATGTCCCAGTGCAGACGCTTAGTTTTAAACCTCATGTCTATAATGTCTCCAATACAAGGAGCTCTGCATCCAGTTCACAATCAGCCACCAACCACATCAGGATTGATATGAATATAATATGTAGTGGCAATGAAAGAAATATCAGATGGAGATTCTTTAATCAAAGCTAATCATAGTTGATTTACTGCATAAAGGTTTATAGTGTCATCAGGACCTGAATTGGACCACAAAAGGTGCCGTTACCCAAATTCGACAGTTGCATGACTCTTGGATGAACAGGTGATAGTATTATATCCCACTTCAAATGCATTTGTATATGCATTTCATTGCACACAATACATATGGCACACATTTCCACAGTTTGCACCTAAATGTATTTTTGGCAAGTGATTCTTTGCATTTCTTCATCTGTCTTCCTGAGGCATAGTTGTCGTTTTATGGCTGAAGTGCATCACCACACACTCACTCCACCCAGTCAATAGTCTCAGCCCTAGTTTACAGCATAATCCCTAAATATGGACTCTCTCTGCATATGTGCCGTTCGATCTTTCTATCTTTCACAATGTGACACAAGGATAATGGCAGCTCTTCTCTTTAGTATTAAACCAGCTATGTGTTTGCTCTGTGATGCAGTTGTATGGTTATGACACCGTATGTGGTAACATGATGCACCAGATGTTTGGGGGTTTTTTTTGTTTGTTTGTTTTTTCAAATCCAGTGAGGTACTTTATCTGTTCAGGGGTACCAAAACTCACCAGGAGGTGGCAGTACCCATTAAGAGGTAAGGCTACCCATGAGGGCAAAAATCATAAGAGCAGTCCAAGGTATATGTAAAAATGGCAAGGATTAAGTGTTGCTGGGAAAACTAAGACTGTACAGCAGTTGTGTTCATTTGTTACAGTCTCAAGGTAAACAATTTTACGTTTGATGTGTCTAAAGTGAAAATGCTAATTACAAGCAAGGAAAAACGCATGACTCATAAATATAGATGAGAATCGGTACGCTGCAATTTCTCTTGACATTTTGTGAAAAACACAGTTCGGATTGCTGTAATTTCAGCTAAGAATGATGTATTTGTGTTTCTCAGAAGCAGCAGAACATCACCATCAGTCCAGAATTGTTATCGAGATGTTCTATAGTGATGCCAAGTATTTAGCTTCACAGCTAAATATGATTGAACCTTCATAGGTTATTAACATGAAAGTGAATGTTGATGAAGAAACGAAGAAAGCTGTGACAAAAGCAGAATATCATTGCAGTTTCTCATGGGAGACCGTCGTTGTTAGCAGATTGTATTAGAATTAGTCTATTTTAAATTAAGTTTGATTGTATTATAATTTCTTATTTTAAATTAAATTGATGCGTAACATATGTTGACAAAAAAGTTTCCTTTTTTTTCAATTAAAATACAAAATTTCACATGCCTCAATAAGCGTTTAGTCTCCAGCACCATCTGACTTTTATCTCTCCCTGTGTGTGTTTGTGTGTAAATGTGTACCCTCTCTCGACAAATGGTATTTCAGTCAGGAGAGACTTATACCTGAGGAGCAAATTAGATGGAGAGATTTTCAAGATTACGTCTATTGTGAACAGAAGGAACAGACTTTGGCACTTGAAGCCTGGCAGGAAGCAGATCTCCAAAGGAAGCGCGGTCTGATCAATTAGGTGGTCCCAATATGAAGGAGACTGCCCCCGAAGCCTAGACAGTGTCGGTGGTGATGAGGAATGGACTCCCTTTTTGGGATGACTGACAGGGAAACGTTCGGTTGGAGATGGCCAGGCGTCGGAGGTGGTGAATGTGTGGAGGCGGGTTGTAAGACTCTTATATTGCTGAATGACAGCAGCGAGAACACTGAAAATTTGACATTTGGGAAGTGATAAAGGATAATGGGACAGGTTGTGATTGGATGTGTGTGGAGCACAGAGTGTGGAGCACAGAGATACAGGCTTGTGACTCAAAGTTCATCTGCAAAGAGATCCTTAGTCAGATGCGGTTCCACCTGTGTCTCGCTGCATGTCGATTGCAAAAGAATGAGCTTTTAGATGTATTTAAGGTGTGGTAATGGTGCAAACCCCTGTGGTGTGGTGGGTTGAAAAACGATCCCATCAACCTTGGGTGGATTTAGCTCTATGCGATTGTATCTCGATGTATTGTAATGCCAGTCCTGCTGGTTGTGAATCTGACTAATCTGACTATTCATTCAGGTACTGACTCACACTAGGGCATACAGGTACATGGTGTTAAATATGAACCAGCAATGCTGGACCCTGAGGAGCAGGACTGAGAACCACCTGAGATTTTTCCTCATTCACAGCGCTCCACTTTAAATGAATTCTAATGGGTTTTCTCTGACCTTTAACTGGGGATCATCACACTGAGTAGAATTTTTACAGTGTGTTATAAATCTCCCAAAAGCCCATGTCAGATTGATAGATTGGTGAGACAGTCTAAAAACATGTTTTCTGTAGAATAGTCCACATTATATCCATCTTTTATCATTTATGTAGATGCTGAACATCTCTAACTGTTTAAGTGTGTGATCTAAATTCTTCCATGACTTTGCACCTCATATAAACAGCAGAGTTTATGAATTGACCTCTTTATGTCATCCCAAATCATATGAAAATATAGCTTTACTCCTGTTGTTAGGTAAACATTTGTTTTTAGTTTAACTGCTTTTCTACTAAACACAGTGGTTCTCAGTGTCTCTTTGTAGCCCTGCTACTTTTCTCCTTCTCTATTAAGTCTCCTCCTGTTTAACTCCTTCTCTCTCTTTTTTCTTCCTTCTATCGCTCTCTTCACATCTCACCAAAGGCAGATATTAATTGAAGGGCCCTTGTTGTAATAGGTTCTAATTGTTAATCACACGGCCTTGTTAGAGAGCAGTCTGATTGTAATTACAGATGCTCGTTAGCTGGGGTTCTGTCATTAATTAGACACTGTGACCTTGGTAATTGCTGCAGCTAAACATGTACATCACAGTGATTTTGTCGTGGAAATTTATTTTCCACAGATGGCCTTGTTGGGGGGAAAAACAACTATTTAGCCTTCATGTGGACATAAGATAATTGTCATCTTCTCTGTTGGTTATACAAGCGTCACCAAACTTTACACATTAATTAACCATGATAAGTAGTTTTGCCTTTTAACACTGTGATTTTTCTACAAATTTTATTTAAGATGATTTTAAGGTGACTCTGACAATTGCTCATCTTTTCCATAGCATATATCCAAAATAAATAAAATATCTATTTCTCTAGACTCTGTTGTACAGTTTTTCTGGGGGTGCCT
This sequence comes from Chaunax sp. Z400, assembly GCA_037577475.1. Lineage (NCBI taxonomy): Eukaryota > Metazoa > Chordata > Actinopteri > Lophiiformes > Chaunacidae > Chaunax > Chaunax sp. Z400. The sequence goes on along the minus strand of CM075191.1, from coordinate 16,214,257 downwards.
GGGGGATGTGTCATCTTCAAATGACTCTGGTCTGTAATCTCCATAAGCCTTCATTGGTCAACTGGCATTAGTATGTCACACACACACACACACACACACACACACACACACACATATATATATATATATATATATATATGCTGCTTAAATTGACAGAGAGAAGTATTGCTGCTTCAGCATGTCTACTACGGATGACAACAAGATGCAGTGCCCTGTACTGCAAAACAAAACTTTGCAAAGAGAGCTGACGCTGATGGTGAACCCGCTGACAAGAGACACAATAAAGCCTTAATGCAAAAGGTGCTTTATAATGGTGTCATGTGAGGAAACACTTCCCAAGCACCGCAGAAACAGATACCAAGACCTTTTCAATGAGGACAAAACACCACAGTTTAGCAAATAGCTTGCTTAGCAGGCATCTATTGTAAGCACATATTGGTAAACTACCATGGCTCTTCAGGGTCATACAGAACGGCCAGTAAAAATGGTTCACTACCACCGTAAATGTCGCACAAATAACGTGTCATTGTTGTTAATCTCAGACACTGTGCGATAATCATCCTACCACTGCTAATTTCTCTGTCTCTCCCCTCACCCTCCAGGCACTTCCTCTTCAAGACAGGTACAGGCACCACCCCTCTATTCTCCACGGCAACCCCTGGCTACACGATGGCAACAGGCTCAGTGTACTCTCCACCCACCAGGCCGTTGCCGAGGAATACCTTGTCCCGCTCTGCCTTCAAGTTCAAGAAATCCTCCAAGTACTGCTCATGGAGGTAAGATGGCATCAGCAGAAAGATTCACACAACAAGCAGGTGTAGCTGAGAGGAAGGGTCATTTTATTACTCATTGGCCTGTTGCTTGCAAAAAAATACACAATACTGTATGACACAACACAAGGATTGTGGGAGGAGCTGTCGGTCTTTTCTTCTGTGCAATTTATTTGGATATGTATTTGCATTTCCAACAAATAACTAATAATAACAATAGCCAGTTCAGGAGATGAAGTTAAAATGAATGACTTGCAGCTTTCAACCCAGTTTAAAGGGACTGGGCCCGTGCTTTAGGCTCAACTAACTGGAATCGGACAAGTCTGCTTAGGATGATTCTAGGACGTCATTCTTTGCTCAGCGGAAAGGCTCTAGAAAACTAGGCGGCACGTGGCCGCAATCTTTCAACAGTATGAATGATGTAAGAATGAAG